>JACXGJ010000420.1:0-50276 GCA_016801105.1 Esox niger
CCTCTCCTCTGATCTTTCCTCTCCCCTTTCCTCTGCTCTCTCCTCAGCCCTCTCTGGCATCTGGGTGCTATGCTGTTTGTTTTCTTGGCTTCATAATCACATTTTCTGATCTGAGGTGTTTTTCCAAGTAGGATTAACAACTCCACACTGATGTGCTCTGAGATCTTACAGCCCACGTAAGCACCATGCTCTTCATATGACCGCACTCAGCTGACATGTTGACCATTTGTTAGATACACTAGATTGCTTTCCTATAACTGATGTCAAATCTGAACGACGAAATACTAGTTCATTCATATTTATAAATGGTCTTTGTAGCTTTATGATGGTAAACCTTTAATAATCCATGTAGACCATTCTGACTGCTTATTGCAGGCATTATGCAGATATTGTTCTTGATGAAGAGTAGCATGAACTCTTAAAAGTAATTGTTTGTGGAGGGTCTAATCTAATCTAAGGGGTTCATCTACTCTACTCCTAGGGGTTCATCTAATCTAATCCAAGGGGTTCATATAATCCAATGGTAAAAATAATCTAATCCAAGGGGTCCATCACAGGGTGATTTAAATTGGCTCAGGGCTGCCGGGACAGGTGGATGTAGGACAGGCCTGCCTTGTCTCACCCTGCTCAATCAATTAATTATGGTACTTCAGGGCAAAACGTTGTGTCACATTCTTTCGAATCATTATTATTACATAATATCCGTCCATTTCCTTTCTTTTCTGTCAAGTGCTATGGTCATTCGTTGTATTCCACTGGCTATTTCTTCTGCTCTTTTTTGGTGTGATGTTTTCCTAGTATCCCCTCCTTATCCTCCTCACCGGCCCTAAATATTGTTTCTGTTTGTTCCTCAGGTGCCTCCCCTGATCCATCCTACCCTTGATCCCAAGAAGGCCCCTTCTACACCACAGGACAAGCCCCTTCCCCCGTCCTGGGTCCGCCTGCGCCCAGCTCCCCCCCAGCCCTATCCTGTGGCCCCCCCCTGCCCTCCACCACGTCTGCAGAGTGGGTGCCGGCCCCCTCCCCCGGGGGCACCAGTGAGGAGCTGAACGAGCCTCTGGACAAGCCTCTGGAGAACGATGCTGAGGGTGTGTGGAGCCCCGACATCGAGCAGAGCTTCCAGGAGGCCCTGGCCATCTACCCGCCCTGCGGACGCAGGAAGATCATCCTCTCCGACGAGGGCAAGATGTACGGTACGCCCCACCTCTTTCCTGTCTTGACCATGATTTCATATGTATGCGATGACGGATTGTACAAAGCCGGGTTCCCAGTGTGCACATGTTCCCTACCTCAGAAAGCTACGAAGAGAGCCCTTTTCTTTAGACATTCACCGATGAGACATAGCATTATGACCACCTGCCTAATATTGTGTAGGTCCCCCTTTTGCCGCCACAACAGCCCTGACCCCGTCGAGGCATGGACTCCACTAGACCTCTGCAGATTCTTTAAATCATTGCAAGGTGGGGCCTCCATGGATCGGACTTGTTTGTCCAGCAGATTGAGATCTGGGGAATTTGGAGGCCAAGTCAACACCTTGAACTCGTTGTTGTGTTCCTCAAACCATTCCTGAACCAATTTTGCTTTGTGGCAGGACGCATTATCCTGCTGAAAGAGGCCAATGCCATCAGGGAATACTGTTGCCCTTAAAGGGGGCACATGGTGTGCATCAATGCTCAGGTAGGTGGTACGTGTCAAAGTAACATCCACATGAATGGCAGGATCCAAGGATTCCCAGGAGGATGCCCAAAGCAGCAAACTGCCTCTGCCGGCTTGCCTTCTTCTCGTAGGTCATCCTGGTGCTATGTGTTCTCCAGGTAAGCGACGCAAATGCACCAGGCCATCCATGTGATGTATAAGAAAACATGATTCATCAGACCAGGCCACCTTCTTCCATTGCTCCATGGTCCAGTTATGATATTTACATGCCCATTGTAGGCACTTTCAGCAGTGGACAGCGGTCAGCATGGGCACCCTGACTGTCTGTGGCTACACAGTCCTCAGTACCAGCATTAACTTTTTCAGCAATTTGAGCTACATTAGCTTGTCTGTTGGATCGGACCACACGGGCCAGCCTTCCTTGCCTGGACCACTTTTGATAGGTTCTGACCACTGTAGACTGGGAACACCCCTCAAGGGCTGCAGGTTTGTAGATGCTTTGACCCAGTCATCTAACCATTACAATTTGGGTCCTTGTCAAAGTCACTCAGATCCTTATGCTTGCCCATTTTTCCTGATTCTAACACATTTGCAACAATGTGAATACCAGGAAATGAAAGCTTAAAATCTGAACTCTTGTCTCATTGTCATCTTTTGATCTTCAACCCAAATGTCTTCAGTGACCAACAAAAACAAAGGAATTTGTGTTGCCATTCCAATACTTTTGGAGGGGACTGTATATACTGGCAGTTTGGCCCACTGCGAAGGGGTTCCTCCTCACTGCTGTTTTCAGCTGTCCACAGGTTTTCAATAGGATTTCGATCCAGACTCATTGCTGGCCGCTTCAGAAAGGTCCAGTGTTTTGTTTTCACTTTGCACCGCAAAATACCGCAAAATGGTATTCTCCTGATTTCATGATGTCATGCACTTGATCAATGCACCCAGGTCTCAGAGAACATTAAGGTCTCTGGAGATGGACTTGTTGCCTGGAGATTGTTCATGCTTGGCTACAATGTTGTCTCATCTCCTCAGGAAATGTTTTGGTTTTCTTTCTTTTCTCCATGCTCATTGTTGTACACAGTGACACAAAACATGTGCATGAGTAATTTTCTCATTTCATATCGCAGGCACCTGCATCTCACCTCAAATTCCATTTCAAAGTAAAGAAGAATGACAGGCTTGAAATCTACTTGTCTCTTTGAAGAAGGAGACAGTAATATTGTCCATGCCATTGTTTTACCTAGACAAAGCTAAGATTTAGTAAATGATTCACTGTTTTTGTTTTGTTTAACAGCAAACAAAATAAATTCAGATAGTAAGTGGATACAAGATGATTTTAGAATTTCTCGAAGACATTGTGTATTATATAAGTGCATGGGTGCCAATATATTTGTCCACAACTGTACATACCTGTAGCCATACATACATCATTGCTCCCTTCAGACTTACAGTATATTATGCCACTGGTGTTTAATAGTTGTAGTTCCATGCAAATCACTTACATATTATTTTTGTTATAAGTGTTTCAAACACAGAGGTGTTTGTATTGTAGAATGTTATTTGCGTAGTGTTCCTAGACCCCTTGAGAAAGCTGTCCTATCTACACCGTTCACCCTTTCCTGCTGATTGACATCTGATAACAGATGGTCTGCCGATAGCTCGTCTGTTTGCCTGTTTGATAGCCGATCCGGATCACCGCTGGTGGAAAAGCCAGGGGCCCGAAATGGAGGCGGGGGGGGCGGTTATCAGATGAGGTCTGTCATCACGCCTGTCACTGCGCCAAGTCCTTTAGTCATTAGCCACTAGCCATGCTCAAGGCCAGGCTAGCTGGGCCTAGCGAAGTCACAGCCTTCCCCCGATGGACTGTAAACCCCATATAAAGCCTGCAATAATGGAGGCGCAGCAGAAGGGGCAGGTGTCACATTCTGTGTCATGGGAAGGAGAGGCCGGGTGGGGAAGGGCGCCGAGGGTGCTGAGGTGCCCCTTCCTCCCCGTGGGGGTCAGGGGCGGGTGATGTGTGCCAGGGAGAGCATTGGCCCGTAAGGAATGGCATGCGCTCGGAGCCGCGGTTCAAGGCAGCTCCACTGTAACCAAATACCAGAATAGACGTTTACCCTTTGAGAGCCTGTCGGGGTAGGGAGGGGACAAATAAACACCGAGGTAGCAGCGTGTTGCGCGGCTCAGGGGGAACCCGCGTTTTGCACCTGTCCCTGTCGAGAGGCTGTGTGCGTTCGTGTGTGTGTCTTTATGGCCTCCTGTGCTGTTCTCTTCCATTTCCGTAATTTACCAGCTCTTCATGTCTATCTTTGCCTACACGCGTGCACACACACACACACCACCAGAGACACATTTGCCCTGCCAATCCCCCTTTTGGTCCGTCCGTCAGGCTGTTAGTAGCTAAGTCTGCCTTTCAGCTAACCTCCAGCTGTTGCCCAAGTTCACCTCAGCCCCCCCCCCCCCCCGATCCCCTTCATCAGAATGTCAGGGTCACCAACAGATCTTTCGACACTTAGCAACGACTCAACTCTGAGCCAAGTCTCATTCTCAGGTTAAGCGGTTGAGAGTGGGCGTGTCTTCAAGTCAGGTGACAGGAAAACCTGTGAAAATATAACACAAGGTCTGTTTAACAGGGCTTGTGGTAATGGAAGAACAGGGATGTCCTGAACACATGTCCAGTGTCATCAACAATGCCACATTGAGATGGGAAACCATTAATTGTATGGCACGTGTGTGGATCATCTTCAATCCATTGTAAATTCCCATATTGCAAGGAATGTTTTTGTCCGGTATTACCTTATGCATTCATGGTATTTTTCTTCTAATTGCCTGCATAGTGAAGGGCATCGCGACTATGACTCATTGCAGCTATTAACTCACCTATTAAGACGACATCGCCCACGTTTGGCTGCGTTGCAAATGTAAACATTTCCTGGCTTCCCGGGGTCCTCATTGTACTATTCCCCATTGCCCAAGCGGTCTGTCGCTGTGGTAGAAGAGCGTTCCATGGACGTAGGATAGGTAATGTTTGTTATGGGGTGGGGGGACAGACAGTTGTATAACTGCCCTAAGGCCTATGGTATAGAGTAACCAATAACACATCATGACAAATTGCTCCAGTCTTATGCAAATAACTGACATATTATTATGTTTTATTCATTCATTATGTTCTTTCACACCTGCTCTCCCACTATAACACATGTAGTGAACATCTATTTCCCTATCATTTACTGGAAGGGTTTATAGGTTGTTGACATGTTTGTCTGAAGAACAATATCACACCAGGCCAGTTAGTGCTTTTCAAGCAGAGAGCAGCAGCTTTCTATCAGCTCATCTTTCATTAATATCAGCGGAAAGGCACAGTCAAAATAAATGGATATTTTCTGTCCTCACCCAGGTCCCAACTTTGCCAGTAAAGTGAGAGATTTGCAGGGTGAAGGCTGTGTGGCTGGAATAGTCTTGATGAAGTGCTTTTCTGTTATGTGTTTTCGTGGTTGGGGCACAGCGAGGACGGCGAGTTGCTGAGTGTCCAGACCGTGTACTGACACTGAGTACCTGACGGCGGGGGTGTTTCTGGGTGTCAGTGCTTAAGGATGCTGAGCCATAACATGACTCGGTCATGAACTCTGTGTGAGGATCCACTCAAATACATCAAGGAACCAGAGGGGACTTTTTTACCAAGGTGACTCTGGAACATAGACAGGGTCTGTCTGACTATGACATGGTCATATCTCTATAAAGGGTTTTGATCAAAGACCCTCTCTTATTGATAAGTTGGGATATTTGAAAATAATTTTAGGATGTTTGGAAGAAAAAAATACACGAAATGATACAAACGGGGGTGGATGCAACAGCATGGCCGGGATTTCCTTCATTTAAACGAAACGGGCAGAAAAGGGCTCCTGCGAATGAATTACTATGCCTCACAGACGTTTTGACTGCTGGTCAGTCGTTGCGTTCCCGGGACAACGCTGTGTTATATGTCGTCACGGAGGGTTAAGCCGGTCGGTTGGCTTCAGAGAGTCCCCGCGCTGTATCGTTCAGCTTGCTAGCCTGTCTGAGGGGAAATTGCACTCTGCCAACACATTCCTGCGGCCTAAATGTGACCTTTGTTCTCGCCCACAGACAGAGGCACACGTGTCGCAGGGAAACACATGGCCGGCAGATGTGTGTTCAATGTGTTGCTCACTGTGTATCTCAACAGAGGGGGTTTGTGCGTTCCACGCCCCGGCGGGATGGTGGATCCTGTTCATAGCTGGAGAGCAGAGACGTCGGATGGTTTGGCCGGACGACATCCTGACCATGGAGACCAATGACATTTTTCCGACCGTGTCGGTCTCTGGTGTGTCTCCAGCTGGCTCTCCGGCTGGCTCCTTTGCCCTCCACTAGATTGGCGGTCCTGGGATGGTGTGACTGGATGTCCTTTATCGTCGGGTGGGTGTGAGTGTTTGTGCACATGGGGTCAGTAGGTGTACCATGCACACACACACGCGCGCGCGCGTGCACGCAACCTCGTACGCCCCCGCGGGGCCGTTGCAGCAGGCGGACAGGGAAGGCTGTGTGCTGGTATGTGAGGAATGCCCTGGGGAGGACGGACCAGGGAGAACAGGGCCGGTCTAAAGAGGAGGCCAGTCTTCTGAGAGGAGTCAGATTTATGACAGAGAAGGAGGGGAGAGCTGCACCTCGGTGTGACTCAGGCTGCGCCCAGCGTTAACGCCTCTGCCCTTTCCCAGACTCTGACAAAAGGAGCTGATGGGGGAGTGGAGCAAGGAGGATTTTTGCGGGCTCCCAGGGTTGGAAGAGTTAACCACTGCTTTGCGTTGCTCTGCGAAACTTGGAACTCTACCTGGATCTTGTTTTTGGATCGTAGACTCAAACTGTAACCACTGAGATGTAAAGTGCATAAACAGGCGGTTTAAGGACATGTTATGCTTTCCCAGACCTGAGCAGGCTGAGATCAGATTCTGTCTGTCTGTCACCTCCTGTAGACCCCTCCCAGTGGACAGGGTCACACCATCACACAATGACCTCATCACTGTGTGACTGAAAAGTTCCTTCTCAGTGTCTGATCTGATCTGGCACTGGGGTCTGAATATTTTTAAAGTCATGCCACCCATCCATTTCTAAGAGTGGCAGATTCATCTGATACATGTACATAAAGACCAAACTCTTAACAGCTCATTAATGACTTGGTGTAATGGTTACGAATACAGAATGGGCTGAATAGAACAGGACAAATGTTAGCATACAGTTCCTCTCAAATGTATTCACCGCCTTGCACATTTTGTTTTAAACAGTGAATCACAATTCAGCAGGGCTTTTTGCCACTGAAAAAGGGCCCATAAAGTCAGTGACAAATTAAATCTGAAAAACGTTCTAGACATTTTGCAAATATGAAACAGAAAATGAATGATTGCATAAACGTTCACCCGCTTCGCTATGACACACCTGAATCAGCTGAGGTGCAACCACATTTCTATAGAAGTCACCTGGTTAAGTAGAGTCCACCCGTGTGCAATTATGGTGTTTCACATGATTTCAAATACACGGGAGATCTTGCAGTTGGTTGGTACAATAACAAAACTACACAATGAAGACAAAGGAACATACATAGCAAATCTGGAATGAGGTTCATTAAAAGCAGCATACTGGACTAGGATGTAAAAAAAGTATTCAAGGAGCACAGTGAACTCCATTATTTAGGAATGGGGAGAATATGGCACTACTGTGAATCTATCTAGAACAGACCATCATCAGGAACGGAGAATCTATGCGAAAAGGGCTCTAGTCAAGAAGGTCACCATGAGTCATATGGGAACTATAAAGGAGTTACCGTATTCTACAGCTCAGCTGGGAAACACTGCATACGGCAGCTGTAGCCAGGGTGCTTCTCCAAAGTGGCTGTTATCAGAAATTGGCAAAAAGCCTATGTGCAAAGCAATTCACATCAAACGAGTTTCCCAGAAGGCATATGGGGGAACCAAGTGGATAAAGATTCTATGGTTTGATGGGACCAATGTAGAGTTTTGGCCCAAGAACTTTCTTTGGCACAAGCCAAGCACAGCATTTTATCCTCAGAATACCATCACAACCGTGAAGCATAGTGGTTGCAGCATCATGTTATGGGGAAGCTTATGTCCATCAGGGCTGCGAATACAGAGAAGTCCTAGAAAAACACTAACTGAAGTCTGCAAGAGACCTGGGACTTGGGAAAATATATATCTTCCTGCAGGACAATGACCCCAAACATACAGCAAAAGCCCCACTATAGTGGTTTATAAACAAAAAGGTCAATATCTTGGACTGGGCCAGTCAAAGCCAGAACCTCAATCCAATTTATTTGAAAATTGCTCTACACCAAATTTTTCTTTCATGTGGTAACACAATAAAATGTGATTAAGTCCAAGGGCGGTGAAATCTTTTCAGAATCACTGTAATTTTGAGTCTGGGCTGAAATTGGTCCTGTGTTGTGCAATTGGGGACAGCATGGTACTTATAATGCCTGGGACGTGTGTTTGATTTGCTCAGGTCACTCTGCATTATAGCATCTGCAGATTACTTAAATGTAAATTATTTTACAAGCACATTGCCACAAACCAAGATGTCCCTCTTGAATAGGTCAATGTCAATGGTTGGGCTGATAAACATTTGTCATTTGAATTTCTAAATGACTACATATATGGTGAAAATATTGGTCTGCTTCATGTGCGGTTATATAATTCTGCTGTATGTATGCTAATCTCAAAGTGTTTTGGTCAGAATCAGCAGTTACAAATATATGGTGTAGTGGAGAGGTTGTAGACACAGTGTTGTTTTATACTCCATTTTATTAACTGATACATTTATGTACAATGTACTTTCCGAATGATACTTTACTGGTGGTTTGATGTGTAACTTCACAGGTGCAACACAATAATTGGAGCATAATAAGGCTGGGATCCTTAGATTCTACAGAGATTTTTGGATATACCAATAAATAATACATTTCTGATTATTCTTTCAGAATATAATATATAGTACATTTATAGGAAATAGCTAGATTTTTTTAGCCCCATCCCTTTTTACCAAAACACCAGTGTGGTGTCTGCTTTGTCATTGCCAAAATGAAGGATTCAATTGATAAAGTTGCCTTGCTCATTTGAGGTCAGGAAATAATAAAAAAATCGCAGCCTGACCGAACATCTTCACAGCATCCAAAGGTTAACTCAGTGACTTGAACCTCACATAATATACAGTAATTGCCATCTTTCCAGTGCACCAGAAATGTGGAGCACTTTTTTTATCCAAAGGGATTAAAAAAATATGCATTTGGGTGTTCAAACAATCAACAAGCGAGTGCTCCTTCCGATAAACAGTGAACGCTTGAGCAGTTCCAAGGCCGGGAATGAAAATAAGATTGAGAGTAAGTGAGTGCCGCGACTGGGCCACATGCAAAATGCAGATGGAAACTGAGGGAAGTTTAAGTCCACAAAAGCCTCTCACAAAGGGAGTCCTACAGCTGTGTGTGTGCACATGAACCCGCGGGGTTTGTTCATGTGTGCATCTGTGCAAGTACATGCACGAACACGCTTGTGTAAAGAGGCCAGCATCGCCCTCCTGCACTGAACATAACGCCACTTCAAAGAAAACCATCACCTCCGAATTCATTGTAACGCCCTTGTTCTTACGATTGCGACTCCTTAACACATGATTTCGCCTGCCGTGGACTCGTAGTCACCTATTATGTTTTAACATTGTTAAGAGATGGATTATGTCTGGACAAGTCCTGTCGGCCACAGCCACGTCCCCAGCAGTTTGCCTCAGAGGACGGCAGTGGAAATCATGATTTGCATGCCAATTGGAGGCTACATCCAAATGTGGCTCTATTCCCAACATAGCGCACTTTTAACACAGCGGCTAAGAAGCACTGAATGTAGTAGGGTTCCATTTGGGACACAGATCGAATATGATCATGTTTATTGCCTGCCAGCGTTTCTAGGCACCTTGGGGTTCAGGTTGCCTTTCTTCGACCCGACCAGGAGATCTGATTGGTTAGTCAGGTTATAGCAGAGGTTTCTGACCCAAGCATCACTATGTGAGGAAGGTCTTCCGCCGGTTGTTCCAGGATGTGATGTGACGGATCTCTGTACTGATTCACACAAAATGTGGCGTGAGGGGAAAATGACTATGTTTAAGAGGTGGTGGCAACTCTACCCGGCTCCAGTGTGTGCATGTGTGTGTTTACTGAACATCCCAACTAGGATTGTAAAACAAGGGAAATTTGATGTCCAAACAAAGCCAAGGGTTATTTTTTGTCTTATAAGTTCTAAGCTGCAATAGGGCTTTAGGACAGGGTTTAGTGGTTAGGCTTAGGGTTTAGTGGTTAGGCTTAGGGTTTAGTGGTACGGTTAGGGGCCATGAATGCGTTTGTCCTTCTAGTGCATTACCAGTGCAGGACCAAAATTCGATACACAAATAATACTGACAAGGATCTTCTGTCTTGGTAAGGTTCTTTTAAATTTAGGGGTTAGATTAGGGTTCAGTTGGAATTAAATGGTGGAATAAGGATTTAGAATTAGGGGTTAGACTTAGAATTAGGGTGTTTAATTTAGAGTTACAGTTATGTTTACAATGACGGATTGGGATATGTAGGTTTGGGGAGAGGTGAGATGAGATGGGGAGATGTTTAAGGTTAGTTAAATGTTACATTTAGGGTTAAGATTAGGATTAGGTGTTAAGCTAAGAATGAAGTTGAAATTCGAGATAGCGTTAAGGTTAGGGTTAGGATAAGGGTTTAGATTAATAGAACTTTGTCCCCATTTATATATCTGCTCAACGTGTGCGTGCGAGTGTGCGTGCGAGTGTGCATGCGTGCGTGCCTGCGTGTGTATGTGCTAGACAAGGGAGGGAGGTGAGAGGCCCTACGACCATTGATCCAGGTCCTTTGCCCAGTAACCAGAGACTTGATGGAGGAACAAGCTGAAGATTTACTGCAGGCGTAAAGTCATATTCTATAAACATTGACACACACACCAGCTGCCAACCACCCTCTACAGGCTAGGCCGCCGCGTGTCTACTCTGAGCCCGGCCGGGGATCGCATGGCTGTTATACACCAATTTGACCTATCTGTCAGCAGCACAAGCCAACTGACCAGGGCAAACACACACACACGTATGCTGCAGACAAAAATGCACGGTTCGGACATCCCTGGAGCGTCAAGGTTGTATTTGGGCTCACACGTTTGCGGGTAAAACATCCAGGTACTACAAAGATCCACACACCTAAAGGGCACATCAGCGCATGAACCCACACAAACGTCCTACCACTGTGGCTGATTTCCCCAGCCAGGCACGTGGAGCTTGTCGACGATGAGTTAGCCTCAGTAAGCATTTACATTTCTCCCTGTAAGACTTTGTCGCCAACTACAGTACCTCATCATCTCCCAGCAGACCTTTATTTATACCCAGATATCAATGATATGCAGTGCAGAGCTAACAGCATTTACATTTAAACACATCTGACAGTATCACCTTTTCAATTAGGTAACTTGACCATTGTTTTTAAGGCATGTTTGAAATAAAATAAAATGTCAGATGGTGTTCATTTTGTCTGGCTCTTACAGGACGGAATGAGCTCATAGCGCGGTACATCAAGCTACGCACAGGGAAGACGCGGACAAGAAAGCAGGTGAGTTTCACTGTGACACCCTCCCCGTCTGCTTCCGACACTTTCCCCCAAAATCTGTGCCCCTTACATAACTTGTTAACTGTGTCAGTCCTGTGTCTGAAAGCAGAGGTGAATAAAGCACTGCCATGACAGGAGAAAATCCGACTACCTTTGTTTCCTGACCACCCATCTCACTCTGAAATGCGCTTTTGCTGAGGGATTTAGAGGCCAGGGGCCCGATGCACAGATGCTATAGGATCAGATATCGGTGTGTTTCTTCACCACCTCGAATAGCATGACGCCCGGCCTTGTTAGGACAGCTAGAAGCCAGGGAACACAGGATCCTTACGTCAGAGGGGAGACTGGATTTGTAACCCTATCAGGGACATTGGTTTTGATGTGACTGACTGATGTGTTGGCATTGATACATTTCAGAGTGACAGGGGGTTCATCCTTGTCCCTTTTGTGATGATGGTATAGGGATGAAGAGGGAGAAGGGGGCTAACAATCCGGGAATCCCAAACCAGCCCCTCCGCCACATTTATTCAGAGTGCCATCCGTGGTCAAGCATGTCCAGAGGGTGTTAAGGGCCACCTTTGTGCCACCTGGAATTGATAAAAAAACAACAGTAACAATTAAACATTTATTTTAAGATCAGATTTATTTTCTTCATATAACTGGGGACACCAATCGTGTTTGTTATTTGTGCGAATTTGCACTGGCTCAAAAATGAAATGGCACCTTATGGGATTCCACTCTGCTCTAAGCTGCATCATGAGAAAGGGCGGTGAGAGGAAAAGAGGCACCCTGCTGGTATTGTTTGTCGTCAATTTGTTACCAACATGAAGATACTGTTTTTGGGACGTCTGTGACAGATCTAATCGCTTCCTGTCTGTCCTCTAGGTGTCGAGTCACATTCAGGTGCTAGCACGACGGAAGGCTCGGGAGATCCAGGTGAAGCTGAAGGTACGCTACGTGAGTCTTCCCCCATTTTCTTTTCATCTTGAACCTGTGCACTGCATTGTGGGTCAGGTCTAAAGGCCACTACCACAGGAACGGAACGGGTAGACATTTTTAACATTTCAACATCTACAATTCAACCTTTTTATGATTGTATTTAGAACACAGGTCATTGAAATTCCAAAGCCTCCTCACCAATGATTGTCATGCCTCATTCCGATCGTAAGGACCTTGCTTTCAATGAGAATGTTAAAAATGTCTACCATTCTACCTACTCCAATGTCATTTGAAGTAGCGTGCTGCCGGCTGGCATTTCTAATGTGTAAACATCATTTCCAGTGTTGTTGGAAAGGTTGTGGAGCTGTGTGGCTGTACACAGAAGTTGCTAGGCAGCCAAAGAGCTTGGAGCAGTGAAGAACCTCATGCCCCTTAAATGTTATTCCCTCCTCATTTTGAGGTTAGATTCCGTGAAAAATGTCTCAATACAACATGACCTTGAAAGACTTGAATTTCAAATGGTTATCAATTCCTACATTTCAACGCAAACAACATGGACACACTAAGCAATGAGAAAAGCAGGTTGTTGATTGAATTTAATAGCCCCCATTTATTAGTATATGTGTTATATAGAATGTTCAGCGCAGATGATACAGATGACCGCAGTAATATGTGAAGACGATTAAATATCCCTGGCCTCAGGCACTGTGTTCACAATATGAACAAATGCATTTGTCAGGAGAAACCTTCATTTTTGTGTTGGCCCTTCCAGGCATTCCCTTCCAGGGAAGGTATTTCAATAAAAGGGTCCCTATCTGGTGGTTGAAAGCTTTCCTTAAACACCCCGTCCCTAGCACTTTCTCAGTTTATGTTTCCCATTGCAGACATACACACACACACACACATACACATCGGGCAACACAGCTTGTCGTCACCCTGGATGGCGGCCACTCGGCCTTAGCTGGCAGGGCCTGGCGGTCACAAGACTCTGACAGACCTTTTAAATACGTTCTGGTAACTGAGAACACTACCAGATGTACTCCATATTTCAGCTATGCCCTTGTGTCGGCCAGTTCTTGGAACAACAATGTGCAGTACGGCCTTGAGTTAAGCACCCAGAGCGTTTGTGTTCAGCTGATTTGGAAATTAACAAAGTTGACATGATGGACAGAGAACAATAAGGCTTTAATGTAGGCAGGAATGACACTGTCATTTCCAGAACTATAGCTAGCATGTGTGTGTGTGTGTGTGTGTGTGTGTGTGCTAGCTGGATCATTAGCATTAGCATGACTCTTGCCTGCCGGGCCCACTATGACCTCTAGCAAAGATATAGGCCCCTTGTCAACACCTCCCCGCCTCTGCCAAAGCAATAAACCCTTCCCTCGACCCAAGGGCCCTTGCCTGCCATACCACCCAGCCTCCAAAGCCTAGCGCTGGGTGATGCAACTTGGCTTTCACCCCTCGTTTCCCACCCAACCAACAACATGGCGGGGCTAGCGCACCCAGGAAAACAGGTTGCTGACTAAAGTGGAAAGTGTGTGCGCGTGTCTGACCGCTTGGCCGTCTGTGTGTGTGTGTCTGCAGGACCAGGCTGCCAAAGATAAGGCCCTCCAGAGTATGGCGACCATGTCCTCCGCCCAGATCATCTCAGCCACTGCCTTTCAAAACAAGATGGCTCTCCAGGGGCTGTCCAGGCCGCCATACCCCACAGCCGGCGGGGTGAGTACGTCGCACAGGTTGATAGTCACGGAGAACGAGAAGTAAGGTGATGTTATGTCGTTTGTACCTGTGTAGTAAAATGTTATTGCTTTTTCTGTTTTCCCCAGTTTTGGCATGGGAGTATCTCAGGACAGCCTGGAGGTCCTGAAGAGTAAGTTACAACTGCAGTATGTGTGTGTGTGTGTGTGTGTGTGTGTGTGTGTGTGTGTGTGCTTGTGCGTGTGTGTGTGTTAGTAGAAAGGGTATAGGCCTACTGCAACTGAATACGTGTTATTTCTAAGCTGTCATCTTTATTTAAGAAGCACTTTAGTTGATGAGGTTAAGCCCCTTATGTGTTTAAGTGTCAGGCGGTCCAATTAGCTGTGTATCTGTGTGTGGGTTCAGCTACTGAAAACCCCCTGAAGGATAGGAAAACCAGATAAGTGTGATCACATGGGGCCATCTAGTGGGTCCCTATGAGGAAGAAGGCTTTATTTTTTTAGCTCTGGTTAAGGTTTAGGTTAAATGTTACAATTTGGGTTAGAGGTTAGGTGCATGCGTGTGTGCAAGACGCCAGAAGGCTGAGGGTGTAACGAATCAACTGCCTGTCTTGTCTCTCCAGCATTAAGCCCTTTTCCCAGCAGAGCTACGCCATGCAAGCGTCCGGCCCACCCCCCATAACAGGTGGGTCTTCTCAGCTTCCCCACATGTCGCGGCGTGTCGATAGTCACCGTCACGCCGCGCCAGCGATGAAATTCACAAGATCATGATGAAGAGCTCCCGCAAAGCTCAGAGAAAAAGGGCAGAATGTGAAGCGATTCTTTTAAACCGTCGCCGTATTCTGTCCCCCCCCCCCCGACACCCCGTCGCCCCGTCATCGTCCCCAGGCTATGAGAGCACGGCAGGCCTGCCGATGTCGCCGGGCACGCCCCCGTGGCAGGGCCGCAGTATCGCCAGTTCCCGGCTCCGTATGCTGGAGTTCTCCGCCTTCCTGGAGCAGCCACAGGATCCAGAGACCGTGAGCAGTGACTCAGCATGCCCCGACCCCAGCCGGCCCACATTCCTCGCACACAGCACACCGCTCACACCCACAAGCCGTGTCCCAAAGAGCTTGCTTCTCACCTCGGACCAAGGCCGCGGACTCACTGTAAGCTGTCAACATCTCTCTCTCTCACTCTCTCTCTCTCTCTCTTCTTTGTCTGACAGTTCAACAAGCACCTGTTCGTGCACATTGGTCAGTCCAACCCCACCTTCAGTGACCCGTACCTGGAGGCAGTGGACATCCGGCAGATCTACGACAAGTTTCCTGAGAAGAAGGGGGGGCTGAAGGAACTGTTTGAGAAGGGGCCACCCAACGCTTTCTTCCTCGTTAAGTTCTGGGTGAGTCGAGGCACGATCGGGGGGGGTCACAGGGTACCTTTTACTGGGTATTGATACAGAATAATTGATACAGTTGAAGCAAATCATTTAGTGAAATACAACAAGAACTGAGTGAGTATTCAGAATTGGAAATGTTATATAAAAACTGTTACTCTAGCACCTGTTGGCTGGTGATTACCTACATGTGTTAACTGGGTCAAGACTTTAGCAAATGGATTTCAATAACCATCTCAGTATGAAACACATTTGTTAAGCTCTCTATGTGCTTTACTGCAGGTAAAGAGGGCACATTGTGTGTGTGTGTGTGTGTGTGTGTGTGTGTGTGTATGCATGCCCCGGACCGGAGAGTGGCAGGGCTACTCTTTCACTGGGGAAATGTGAGCTTGGGCACCTGTCCCTCTAACTATTAGGCTGAACCCTCCCCACATGCAACCACTTATTTATAGATCCCTCAACCAACAGAAACAGATAGACTGGAAAAAAGGAGATGAGGTACAGAAAGAAAGCGAGAGAGAGTGAAGTGAGAGAGAGGAGAAAGGGAACAGAGAGAGCATAGGGATGTGTTGCAGAGGCTGGGGTGCAGGGGGGGGTAGAAAGGGAATTAAGAGGAAGTGGGGGGGGGCAGTTGGGGAGTAAGAGAGAGGGAGGAGAGACAGAAATAGAGAGGGGGGGCAGAAGAGGTAGTGAACAGGATAAAGTCCATTGTGTCCATCTCCTCTGACTCTTTGTACTGCCCTGTGTAATCTGCTTTAGAGACGGCTTGTACATGAGTCATCCATCGCATGCTCCTCTCTGATGCCTTATTTATTATAGACAGATGAAAGATATTGGTGATTGACATCTTTCGGTGGAACCAATATCCCTCCCTGGGGAGGGGCAGCTGCTGAGAGCCATGACATTTGATAAAGGGGTGATGGAAAGTAGGGAGAGAAAGACACATCCTATGTCATGACAGTGGGGCCGTCATCAATAGTGTGGCCTCTTCCTGTCTCTGCCCTGTTGGACATGTACAGCATCGGGATATGTGCAGCTAGTTCAGGCTGTAGAAAGAAAGCCCATGTAAGACTGTTGCTGGAAGAATTACCTCATTGCGATACAATGGGTTAAAGCGTCCTGAGGGGGTGCTGTCTAAAACGGACGGTGCCCCATCAGGACAAGACACAGACAGCAGCTGGGCATTTCAGCAGCCGCACCGAGCACCACGACACAGCAACATCGACGTCCTGACAAAGAAAAAACGTCTTCCATCCGTTCAGCCATCGAGCCAGTCAACAACACCGGGTCATGACTTGGGGGCGTCCTGAGGTTCCAGCCTGTTGTCATGGTGACCGTGACATGCTGCCGGCCCGTCTCCAAAGCTATGGCATTCTAGATTGAATTTCCAGCTCCCCAGCCGGCCCGGCTGCTCCCCGCGGCGCCCGTAGCCCTGTCCTAACGGATTGTCTCGCGCCTTTGAAGTGCTGTGAGAATCCGATTTGAGCCGGCCCTTGTAAATTGTTACACAGGACCCCGGCCTGGCTGATCTAATCAGCCAATTGCGGGCTGTTGATTGTAATTGGATGAATTCCCTCGCAGGCCGTTAAGGAAGGGTGGAGGGGGGTTCGGGGAGGGTCACCGGGCCCTGGGGATGAAGACAAATGAGAGAATTACAGGAGCGAGGGATGAAGACGACCAACAGGGCGATGAAGAGAGGCTGAGTGCTGTATTAATGGCCAATTAGGAAACATGGGCCTGAGAGGAGAAAAGGTAAATCCCTCTCAGTGTCTGTCCTCTACCGTGACAGAGATGGCACCTCGTCTCCATGTCAAATCTGATCTCGGTTAACATTACCTTGACAGATCATTTTCTTTGCCATTAGGAGAGATGAAAAGATACCTGACCCAGTTTCAATGGCTAGAAGGTAGCTTCTACCGTCTTAGACATACAAGGGCTCATGTACACCTGACAGAGAGAGGACTAACGCCACAGCCAGACACACAGCATCTTGGGAATGTACAGGCTGGATTGGCAGCCTAAGTTAAGTCAACACTGGCCAAGCCAATAGATGCTGCTCGGCTTTGCAGAGAATCCATCACAGGCTTTGTTAAGTAGTCACACTTAGGTAATACATTTTGGAAAGTCTACTAAGGAACACACACCCTTACAAAACGTACTATCACGTAACCACCGCCATTTTAAATGAAAACACTTTATCACCATACATTTTCTCATGTAAAAATCTCATGTTCCCATGTGGCATTGGGAGTTTAAATATTAAAAATAGTCAATCACACGCGAAAATCAACATTTCAGTTTTACATGTTAGAAATTGTTGACTGTGTTTTCAAAGTTGTTTTTGAATCTGTGCTTCCTCAAAGTTGTTGTTGAATGTGGGGGTCTCTACATTGTAAATAGTGTGGTTCTTCTAGGTTATTAAATGTGTGGTTCCTCTACTACAGGGATGGGAAATTGGATGGTGGTGGGGGCCGCAGAATTTATGTACTGGTCATCTAGGGGATGCACATTAACTTGGAACCCACACATCTATGTATTGTATGTAAATATTTTACAAATGCATTAAAATGCATTCAAAGTACACTAGGTCTGATGCTAGTTAACGTGTATATCTGGGATTTTTTTTAAATATTGATCAATGGGCTGTTTTCCAGCTCTGCTCATCTCTCCCGGGATTCAGTGCGTTCGCTGCCGTGTTATTAAACGCGTGAACCCTTTGAATGCTATAGGTTTTTTGGTAGTTTTCACTACTTTGATATTTTGGCTTGTAAAGAGACTTTTGTGTTTTAAGGCTCAAACATCAGCACACTCTCAGCTACACTCCTGACAAAAATAAAGTCTATTTCATGTTTTGGTTCCAGCATAGATTTTGGTTCCAATACAAACTTTACAAGAAATTTAAGGTCCACTTCTTTTTTTAAATGTATATATTATTTGACTATTTTCTACATTTATCCGAGGGCCGCAAAAATAGGGGGTGGGGGACACAGTCGGTCTACAGGCTGCCAGTTTCCCATGCCTGCTCTTGGTTGTGGAATGTGTGGTTCCTCAATGTTGGTGTTGACTGTATTGTTCCTTTAGGTTGTTGAATGTGGTTCCTCTAGGTTGTTGAATGTGTGGTTCCTGTAGGTTGTTGAATATTTGGTTCCTCTAGGTTGTTGAATGTGTGGTTCCTCTAGGTTGTTAAAAGTTTGGTTCCTCTAGGTTGTTGAATGTGTGGTTCCTCTAGGTTGTTAAAGGTTTGGTTCCTATAAGTTGTTGAATGTGTGGTTTCTGTTGGTTGTTGTTGTAGTTGAATGTGAGGTTCCTCTAGGTTGTTGAATGTGTGGTTCCTCTAGGTTGATGAATGTGTGGTTACTCTTGGTGGTTGTTGTAGTTGAATGTTAGGTTCCTCTGTGATGTTGTTCTTAAATATGTGTTTTATCTCTCTGCAGGCTGATTTAAGTGTCAACTTGCAGGATGACAGCAGTTTCTTCTACGGTGTATCTAGTCAGTATGAGAGCACTGAGAACATGATCATCACCTCCTCCACTAAGGTTTGCTCCTTCGGAAAGCAGGTGGTTGAAAAAGTCGAGGTGAGACAGCAACAGGGCTCCATCAACAGATACTGCGCATATATACACAATACAAATAAACTTTAATTGCAATCGGGGATTGAGTGTTGACGACAGCGAGTCTATGTAATGATTTAACACCACCAAAAAAGATTACGGCAAATTGTCTGACAAACACGTATCTTGTTGCTAACGGGCAGACCAGAAACATGCAGGCCATGCATAGAGAACTCAAAAACCACCAGTGCGTCTGCAGTCTGGACTGAATTTACACCTGAAACAGCCATTAATAAAACTGGTACTAAAATGGAAGATAAGATGGCTAAGGTAGCTGACGTTAGTTAAGGTCGCTGACGCTAGCTAAGGCTGCATGTCCTTTGTTCTGGCGCAAATTTGCCTGCAAACATGCCACTTTGCCTCAGATGGCCTCTAATGGGCTCATCAGCTATGCGTGTTTGTTTTTTGGCGGGAGAGGACTGTGTTGACATCTCTTCGTGAACTGTTTTTAATTTAACATGAAACCAAGCAAAATTCTTCCCGCTTGGATTTTGAATTTTGTATAAACACCTTTGTATAAACACAGGGGTTTTGTTGAGTTGTCATGCTTAGCCATGATTCGAAAGAATGCTAAATAAACACATCACATTTTATTAACTCTATGCTAACTTATAAAACCCACCTGAGACACCAACAATCTTTGCTACCATCTTCCAAGCATTATTGTGCTTGTCAATGTCTATAGGATGGCAAGGAAGGGTCATATTAAAGGTGAAACCCTGCAATAGTTAAAATTAATTTTTCCTCCATTTGGTAGCTGAAGGTTTCACAAGAAGCAAATATTTCACATGCTCTTGCATTGCAACATAGAACCCACAAGGAAGACCCACCCTTGTTAATGAAATACTCTACTTCCATTGGATAAACGCCTCATGTTTGCCGGATTCATTTGCACAATATTGACAGTGGCCCAACTTCTTGACATGACGTGACAACTCAGATGGCCGCGCCCAAGATGATTTGCGTCAACGTCAACGACGCCTTGACACTGTCCATAGAAAATTGTATCCATCAGAGGCGGCAGTTGCACTGGAACAGTGGAACACTAGCTTAAAGGTTGTTGACACTAGAAAAGGTAGCTGACGCGAAGGAAAAGTGAACTTTAAAACAGAAGCTGGCACAGCTGCAGAACTCTTATGTTTTAGCTCAAAGCAGCATAGACATTTTAGCCTTCACATTTTTGATACCAGTTAAGTCTTGATGTGTATAGTTGATATTGCCTGCAAATGCAAAAAAATCAGTTTTTTTATCTGTCCGATTTCAATGTAAAACTGCCTAATTTGAAGTTACAGGAAGCAGAATATTTAAAGTTTATTTTTATTAATAAAATATAAAAAGATAGGGCTACACATGCCTGACCTAAAATATTATTTATATATAGTTTTGTATATAATAACATTTTCTAAGAAATTAATTTTTGGATCTCAATCGTTTGGAAGTTCAGAAACACTTGCTTTTTGTGTATAGTTTACACTAAGGTAGTTAATGCTAGCTAAGATAGCTGACTCTTGCTAAGGTAGCTGACTTAAGGCTAACTGAGAAGTCCATTCAGACACACAGCTAAATAGCAAGCTTACCCCTTTGGGTCGGTACAGTTTTTCCTTTTAGTTCAATCTTTCATTGTTGAGCCAGATAGGCCTTCTCCCAATGTGCCAAAACTTAATCTAGTGCCACTTTGATTAAGATGAGACTGTCGGCAACATTTGCCACATGGTTAGTTTCCACTGCAATAATTTGTTCGTCCAATACGTATCCGCTTTCGGTTTCTACATTGCTTTTGAATATATGCAAATGCCTTACTCTACCTTGGAGTGTTCAGGGATTGATTTTAAAATGTGTTTGTTATGATATGATGTTAAAACTGTGTGAGTTACAATTGTGTAAGTTCCGAAAAGTTATATGAGATACAATTCAATCATGTACAAGTATTATGGCAATCATAGCACATGTCAACGAAATGAAAATGTCAGTATCGGATCGGTACTCGGTATCAGCGGATTCTCAAAGTTCCACACCTAGAGTTAGTATCGACAATGAAAAGGTGGTATGGCTGGATGCCTATGTGTTTTCTGCTAAGATTTCTTCTCTTGAAAGTCTCAAACATGTTCTGATATATTGAATCTACGCCATGTGATGTGTTTCCCCAGACAGAGTATGCACGCTTTGAGAATGGCCGCTATGTGTTCAGGATTCACCGGTCCCCACTGTGTGAATATATGATCAACTTCATCCACAAGCTCAAACACCTGCCTGAAAAGTACATGATGAACAGTGTTCTGGAGAACTTCACCATTCTGCAGGTACACACACATACGTACTCTAATATCTACTAACCCTTTATAGTGTTGCATCAGAACTCTGTCACTTGTCAGCAACCATTGTTGCTGGGACTTCTTCCCATGCAGAGTTAGTGGGCGGGAATTGGGCAATGAGAGTGTCACAATAACACCGGTCACCAACATAAGATTTCAAAGACACTGTCCATTCCAGTTGGCAATTACATTCTTGGGAGTCCAGACACAATGACCATATTCAACCCACCCAACAGACCACATGGCAATGGTTCGTTAGGTTCTCAATAGGCTAATTTATCCCACGTTAACCATGAGCTGCATGCACACAGCAAAGCTAAACAGACGCTGTCAATGCTGTGGAACATGCAACAAGTGCTTCATTCAGGAAGAGGATGATTAGTGGAATGAAATGGTAAAGCATTCTTCTCCAACAGAGCTAATGCATATTTCATTAGTTGGTATTGTTTTCTTTCCCAGTGTATAATGTGAGTTCTTAGCTCCTGACATCTGAACTTGTACATTGGTTGAAAATTACATATTTGACCACACATGTTAAACACATGAATCGAAAATAAGTAGCACTACACTAACTTGCCATAAATTATGTCAGAGCTTTGGGATCAACAGTGGATTTAAACTAATATAATTACAAATCTGAGCACATATCTCCCTCTGATTTGAAAAGTTTGGCATGTTTCATCTGACTGTGGAAAATGCTGTAAATTACTATTTATTACTATGTATACAAAATAACTAAGTATTTAGAAAAGATGAGACATTGAGGATAATAAAATTCACATTTGGTGCCATACAACGAAGCCAAACACCCATTAATCCAAATTGTATTTTCATAATCACAAAAATCACATCATATACTGTTTCAGTGTTTATCAATAACTGTGAAATGACATGGGGTCATAGCCTAGCTTTTTCTGAACAAATTGAGCCAATGTTCTTTCTGTGATGAAAACATGCCGTGCAACAACCACCTGAATGTGCTTATGACTCCTCTCTATGAGCACTAAAGTTACGATCTGTTTCTCTGAATTGCCTGGTGAAAGCCCAACACTATTATATTGAATTTCATAACTTGGCTAGTAATTTTGGCAATTAAACAATCTTTCAAACTATGCCCACCTGACCTGCACTGAGATCTATAATGAGGCGTTTTTGGATTGTACAAACAACAACCGGACTTGTTTGAGGGTGGGGAAGCAGGGTTTTATTCCAAAGCAAACAAGTAGAAGTGTACTTGGCAAAATTATTCTTTTAGCACAGATAGGAGAGCCAAAACAAAATGACTGTGTTGTTGAACACACATCATTTAGTCACTTTGGAGAGGTGTGCCATGAGGAGACAAAGGTCAATCACAACAAACCCTTGCAATTTGTGTCCTATTTCCACTTACCTCACATTTTCCAGGAATAATCTCATTGTCTAAATGTATGTATCCAGGGGATTTTGTGGCAAAAAGTACAATAAATACTCAAATGTGAATAGACTTTTGTGATTCAGTTTAGCAGGAGGTGTTACACTAATAGTAGATCAAATAATTTTGCATAATCCGTCAACTGTTACATTTGAAACATGTGTAATGTGTAGACTATAATTCTCATCAAAGTGTCTCAGTTTTTACCAGGACTATGTCTGGAAATGAATCCTTAGGGTTAGTACTGTAGCTACCAGACTGGTTGCCGGTCAATAACAAGGCTGTTTGTTTCTACAGGTGGTGGCCAACAGGGACACACTGGAAACCCTGCTTTGCATCGCCTACGTCTTCGAAGTGTCCACCAGTGAGCACGGAGCCCAGCACCATATTTATAGGCTTGTCAAAGACTGAGACCGGCCACCAATAACAACAGCCAGCCCAGCCATGGACAGTACCCTCTGTAAGATGCAAGCACCACACAACTGTCTGTCTGGAGGACCCTAAGAAGCACCAGGCAGATTGCTTGCCCCATGAACCCAGTGTGGATGAGCTGGATGGGGGGCATCAGGAGTGAACGATACACGTGTGATGTGAGCGAAAATCCAAGGGTGGGAACCTTCGTTGTGGTATCTAAATGTACAGTGAGCCTTTCAAGAGGAGCCAAACGTCAAGGCAATGCATGAAAAAAAGTTTTTCCCCCTCCATCTCATTTTAATAGTGCTTGCTTGTTTGATTTAGTTACTTTTTACACAGCTGCATGAGCTGGGATGTTTGATTGTCCATGAGCGCCACCTAATGACTTCTAATGTAATTTACACACAGAAGAAAGCAGAGGGCACGAGGACAAACAGACAGGACTGAAAACCCCATGACTGCGCGACCATATCATTGTTTTTGGTGCAAATGTTTGTGTTGTTTGAGTAAAACGATGTACATTACCACAGCCATCACCTCCAAGTCTCTACAGAAAATTGGAGGCGACACTATGATTCAAAGAAATGTTGTTTCCACCTTGTTTGATGTTAAAATGTAAATGTAATGTTTTGTTGGACTATTGCTGTATGACACTGAGTACAACCCACTGTTAACTGTGGTTGAACCAGGTTGCAGTCTGCCACCTGGCACTGATAATGACTTCCAGTACTGATAATGACTTCCAGTACTGATAATGACTTACAGTTTAAAGAAACTGGTGCAGCTGCACTTTTTTCGCTTGGAACTGAAGTTTAAGATGGAAAAACAAGTGCAACTTCACACAAAACGTACTTGACAGATCATGTTGCTTGGTATTTGTTCTTCATGTGATCTACTCAGAATAATATAAGAAAATATCAAATAATAGAATTGTTATATAAATAATAAAGCAATGATTTAAGTTTTCCCAGGCAGATGTGAAACATGTGAAACTGAAAGAAAACAAAAATAATTAAGAAGAAAATTTGGTAATGTTGGATTAGATGAATGAAACAGAAAAGTAAATGATCTCAAATAGAAGTTGATGAGAAGCGTCTTTGGGAAAAGGATCTTTTTCTGAGTGATCCGTACGAGGTCTTACAGAAGGTGAACCAGGTGCTAGGAGCCAGAGTGTGTAGGACTTGATTCAGTCCCAGTGAGCAAAGGTTTTTCGGATCAAAGTTCCTTTGGGAAAGCATTGGGCAACAACAATTTTCTCAACTGAAGAGAAGGTGGACATCTGTACTTAAAGGTAGACACAGAAACAGCCAAAGGCATTTACATATTATCCCCCAAAAAGCTAAGTGGTAATACAACTGTAGAGTATGAGCTGAGTCACAAGGAAGATCATCACTTAAACATAAATATCATCTAATCTTGCAGTGGGACGCTTTGTGACTTGTGCACTGAGCAGTGCCATAACTGTTGCCTATATGGTGTTATTGAGGAAGAGAGTATATTGCACTTTAGTGATGGTAGATGCAGTGTCCCTTCACGATAGACGCATGGTTTAGTTTATAGGGATCTCCATTAACTTTTGGACATGCAACAACTATATTCTTTGGATTATACTCTTTGATGAGGGCCGCAATGTAGGGGGTTTCTGTTTGCAGGTGCTGGGCGGTTTTGTTATTACTGACCTGACCTGTTGCCAGATGAGAGATTTTTGAAAAGTAATGTCTGTGGTGGGTGAGGTGTAAGTGCATGCTTCCTTGCCCTGGAGTGTAGATCCTCAATGGAGGGAAGATGGCAGACGATGGCCCTCTCAGCTATAAGAGTGCGCAGTTTGCCCTTGACCCAAAACAAAAAAGTGGATGCACTGACTCCTTTAAATTGCTACGGATTAGAGCGTCTGTTAAATGCAATATGGATTATACATATTTGACAGTTAATTTTCAATTTATAATTTGGCACAAGATCTTTGTATTTTGTTTTGTTACAGTACCCCCTGAATTAAAGTTATAGCCAGAGTGTATCAAATTTAGTATGTTGTAGTTTAGATTAAGGTTCGTGGTAGCACAAGCAACATTGTGCAAAAGTCTTAACCCATTCTGCTCAATGCTAATGACCTTCTGATTTGGTCTCTTCATTTTACTGATGCCACATCATAGTACAGAATAAGAAAACCAGACAATTAGATGCTTTCCATTTGACAGGTGAAGCTATGTGAATTCCGCCTCAAATACCCAGTTCTCCGACAGAAGCCAATTGGCAGTGAGATATATAACTGGGCCAGCTCATCTGTTGGCCCGTCAGGAAGCTACCCAGTTGGAAAGAGCCTGATTTACACAATCCAAGCACAAATGGTTTCCATACACATACTTTCAAGTGGAGGTTTAAATTCATCTTTACGTGGTGGGTTGCTGTGAAATGGCGCTATAACACATCATTCGTGTTGAAACTTGTTTTCCAAAACTGGGTCTTGGGAGAGAATAAAATGAAGTGGGTTCATATTCATTTTATTAAGATCCAATTCTTCCAGAATCTTTTGGTTTTTTTTGTAGGTTTATATAGGCACCAATCCTGTAAGACTTTTTCATTGGAATTCTACAGTATTTTCATCTGAATGCAAATCCTCCAATAAAAAAGGTATAGATTGGTTACAAATCAAGATAAAAATAATGATAGATTTTTTGAACAGATTAGTAGTTGTTTCTTTGTGTAGGAATAAATTTACCACAGAAAACATTACTTCTCTGCATCCATGCGCCTGTCAATTATTTTAATAATAATAACTTATCCAGCCCTATCCCTCAGACTTCATCCAGTCGTAAATCATTTTATATGTGTAGTCCCCTCCAAAAGTATTGGAACGGCAAGGCAAATTCCTTTGTTTTTGTTGTTCACTGAAGACATTTGAGTTTAAGATCAAAAGATGAGTATAAGACAAGAGGTCAGAACTTCAGCTTTTATTTCCTGGTATTCACATCTAAATGTGTTAAACAACTCAGGACATTCCACCCTTTGTTTGAACCCACCCATTTTTCAAATGAGCAAAAGTATTGGAACATGTGACTGACAGATGTTTCTTGTTGCCCAGGTGTTGCCTTTTAGGTTGATTGTTCAAACATTAAATAGCTCTGCATGACTAGTCTAAGTCTCCATGTTTGGTCTAAACCTATAAAGACTGCATTTCTTGTTAAAGAGGATAAACCAACATAATGAGAGCTGTATATGGGAGAACTGCAAGCCATTGTCAAGCTGAGAAAAGAAGGAAAATGTATCAGAGTCATTGGACAAACATTGGGATAGCAAACACAACAATTTGGAATGTCCTGAAAAAGAAACTACTGGTGTACCGAGCAACAGACGTCAAACAGGTCGGCCAAGGAAAACAACAGTAGTTGATGACAGATATTGTGAGAGCTGTCAAGAAAACCCCCAAAACTAAGTTACATCACCAACAGCCTCCACAGTCCAGTGGTGAAGGTATCACAATCCACTGTTCGAAGAAGACTCAGAGAGCAGAAATATAGAGGGCACACCACAAGATGCAAACTACTCACCAGCAGTAAGAAATTTGAAGTTGGCAAAGAAGTACAGAGATGAGCCGCAAAAGTTCTGGAACACAATCTTATGGACTGATGAGACAAATGTATCTCTACCAAAGTGATGGAAAGGCCAAAGTGTGAAGAAAGAAAGGAACTGCTTATGATCTGAAGCATACAAGCTCATCTGTGAAGCATGGGGGTGGGTAATGTCGTGTCTTGGGCGTGCATGGCTGCTTGTGGAATAGGCTCATTCATATTTATTGATGATGTAAGTGATGATGGTAGCAGCAGAATGAATTCAGAAGTGTACAGAAACATTTTGTTTGCCAATTTACGGAGAAATGCATTGAAAATAATTGAGAGGAAGTTTATCATGCCGCAGGGCAATGACCCAAAGCACAATGACAACAAAACAAAGGACTTCAACAGGGGAAAAAGGTTTTAGACTGGCCAAGTCAATCACCTGACCTTAACCAAATAGAGCATGCATTTCACCTCCTGAAGAGAAGACTTAAGGGAGAAACACCCCGAAACAAACAAACTGAAAGAAGCTGCGGAAAAAGCCTGGAATAGCATCACAAATGAAGAATGCAACAGTTTGGTGATGTCGATGGTTCACAGGTTTGAGGCAGTTATTGCACCAAATATAAAAATGTTATTTACTTTAAGATTATTTGTTACATTACTTTTGCTCACCTAAAATGCTGTGGTCTAATACAAACTGTGATATGTCCTAAATTGTTTAACACATCTAGATATGAATACCAGGAAATTAAAGCAGATATTCTGAACTCTCGTCTCATCCTAATCCTTTGATCTTAAACCCAAATGTCCTCAATGACTATCAAAAACTAAGGAATTTGCCTTGCCGTTCCAATACTTTTGGAGGGGACTGTATATTATTTGCATCATATGACATGGTCTGTATGTGACATATAGGATGCAATTTGAATACTATTAGTTGCTGGGGTATTTGCTGGGGCATTTGCTGAGGTTTTTGCAGAGGTATTTGATGATGTATTCGCAGGGGTATTTGCTGGGGCATTTGCTGAGGTTTTTGCTGGAGTAGTTGCAGAGGCATTTGCTGGGGTAGTTTCAGAGGTATTTGCTGGGGTTGTTGCAGAGACATTTGATGGGGTATTTACAGGGGCATTTGCTGGGGTAGTTTCAGAGGTATTTGCTGGGGTAGTTGCAGAGATATTTGATGGGGTATTTGCTGGGGCATTTGCTGGGGTAGTTGCAGAGGTATTTGCTGGGGTAGTTGCAGAGATATTTGATGGGGTATTTGCTGGGGCATTTGCTGAGGTTTTTGCTGGAGTAGTTGCAGAGGCATTTGCTGGGGTAGTTGCAGAGGTATTTGCTGGGGTAGTTGCAGAGACATTTGATGGGGTATTTACAGGGGCATTTGCTGGGGTAGTTGCAGAGATATTTGATGTGGCATTTGCAGTGGCATTTGTTGGGGTATTATGCAGAGGTATTAGCTGGGGTATTTGCTGGGGTATTTGCAGGGGCATTTGCTGGGGTAGTTGCAGAGGTATTTGATGGGCTATCTGCTGGGGTATTTGCAGGGGTATTTGCTGCTGTTATACTAACATGTCTTACTGTTTCAGCGTCCTAGTCCAAAAGCATTAGTGGTTTTGGCTTTTTAGATAATTTAAGCAGACACTACCCAAGAAGACATGGATTGTAATGTGTCCACTGATAACGGAGTGGACTTAAGTGGTTGTAAAACATCTCCCAAATCCAACTTTTTCGGTAATTGCTGGGAAAGTTTCCATAACACTCTCTGATTTATTTTGCCTCATGGCTGCTTGCTCTGGCAACCTCAAATCTTTGGAGAATGGCTATCTTTGATAATTGCAATTGTATACATTCTACCTATTAAATTAATATGTTACATTAACTCACTGAATCCTTGCAATCATCTATAAAATGGTTCAAAAAACTGTTGACATGCCATCTCTGCTCACACCAAGTTGCATTTAACTTAGGCTCTAATATTTATAGGATTATGATTGCAACATTTTATAAATATATAACAATAGATTTATTGTGCCCTAAAAATAATGATTGTTACAGTATCTAATTTTCATGCCAGTACAGCAGGTGGCGATAATGCTAATCATGTTTACTCGTGCGCAAACGTGAAGTCACCGGGTGTCACAGGTTTTTTGCTTCTTGATCCACCCGGATGTTTTCGTTTGTGATGTGACGAGAACAACGCAACTTGCTAATAGACTTGCATAACATAAAAATGTCGAAAATACAGTTATTGAGGGTATTTTTGAGCGAGAGGTTAACAGCTGCCGCTGAGGAGATATTCGGAGTTGTTGAAAAAACGGTAGCGGAGTATCAGGATGAAGTGTTCCGTCTACAGAGGCTCCTCGACATTGTTCTTCAACCTGAAATTAAGGGTGAGTGTCTGCCTCAATCAGTTTCTGACTTGTTCTTTATAAATTAACACCAAAACTGTTAGGCTTATTTACTCCTTTACATCATCTGCTCATATGGTTATAATACCAATGGTCTTAAATCTCATGACGGATGGGTTGACATGTTGATTGACATAGAATCACCTTTCATTCGAGTACATTAACACAATCCAGATTTGACTTGGTAAACACCATTTAGAAATAGAATATACAAAATCTATACAAAGTGCACTTTGATTTACTAGATGAGGGGGTACAGAATGTAAGAATAGTATGGGGAATATATAATGTACAAGGTAGCCTGTGTAGAGATGAACAGTGTTTGAGTTCAGACGCAGTGCAGCTGTTTAATTTACAGTCTGGATGTGGCTGGTTGTGGTGAGAATAGTCCTATTTCAGACTATACATGGAAGGTGGATGAGATTCTTTGGTCATGATTGACCTGTACTGTCTGCCCCCTGCAGCTAGGATACTTTTTGGTAGAACGAGTAGCTTGGAGAGGTGACTGAAGACAGAGACAAGGAGGTAGAGGAAGAGAGTGTAGGCCTATTTGTCCAGACTGTTATTACAGTTGTCAGTGGAAGGGCTGATGCAGATGACCCAGTGGTGATTTGAGAGTATTATTTTAAATATTAGCCAGTTAATCTTTTACAGATTTAATGGAAATTCTGTCATTTTTTGTAACAGATTTAAGCATTGTAGTCATTTACACCTACATTACTCTATAAGGATTGGGACATAAAAGTCAAAATGTCTACGCGTATTAAAATAAGATTAAAAGACAGACTGTCACGTTTTATTTCTGTCCATTTGAACACTTAAATGTTTTACACTGGCAGTGTTCTAGCTAGGGGTCAACCGATTATCAGCCTGGTCAATAATTGGATCCGATATTCATACTTTTTACAATTTTCGGAATTGTTTATTTGTATGATATACTTAGTTTAAAAATTCGCTTCTTTGGCAGCCGCATCTCTCTGAAAGGTTTCTGCATGTCACGCCCACAGAATGATCAGATTGGTAATACATCACAAGTAAATAGCCATTCAACAGGGTATAACATATGTGTAAGAGACGTGGGATAGAAGAACGCAGAGATGTGTGGCTGAGACGAGGTAAGAATGCTGACGTTGCTATAGTCATAACTAAAGTTTCGACAAACATTACGATTTTTTTCTATGATGAAAATATCCAATACATTTTTGTGGACTAACGTTACTCCACCGAAAATGCCTGAACTAATGTTTTGGTGTAGCCTACTGGCAGAAAAACAGACTTTGAAATGCGATTTTCAAATCCCCTGTTTAATAAGACAAACATGATAAATCAGCCACATCTGATAAGCCATCGCCCCTACAAAAATCCCGAATGCTCTTTTGTTGCAGTAGAAGATAAACTCAAACATTAGCGTTAATTATTTATGTAGTAATATTTTTTTGCAACAGTGTCAGGGCGAATGCAACTAGATAGCTAATGCTCTTTGTATGGTGCTGTAACAATACGTATATAACAGAATACTCGCCCGTATTTGACATTCTTATACTTTTATCTGATGGTAGCTAGGTTTAGCTAAAGTAACGTCAACTTTGCTAACGTTAAAGCTTTCACCTCCCTTGTGAGGAAATTATGTTGCCTTCATTTGCACTTTACTGGCTACCTAGCAAACTACATGAACATGAGTGTAACATCAGGAGCTAACCTTGAGTCTTGGCTTAATTTGCTAACGTAATTTGAATGCGATAGCTACTGTAACTTTGACAAGTTTTTTGTTTACCATTAATTTGGTCAGAAAACCTAACATAACGTTAAACATGCACGTCACTTACACAAAGTCTGGACATATTATAAGCAGGACGCAATAGTAGAAATACTCTGCCAGTAATAATGCGGTTTTTGGTTCCCTGTTATGATGTTAATATATTACGTTCATAGAATTGGAACCAATCTGCTGTAATCATTTAAGCATATTTTAGTTATTATTCCAAAGTTATCCTAACTTTGATCTAAAGTTACAGAAAAGTTTTACTTTAGTCATTCAGTTTTACAGGAAGCTATTTAGTTCAATATTTTTATCTATATGAATTTATTCACAAGTAATGCTCCAGATTTGTCTTGGTGAACACCATTTAGAGAGACAATATACAAAATCTATACAAAGTGCACTTTGATTTTATAGGTGAAGGGGTACAGAATGTAAGAATTGTGCTAGGAGCTCCCTTCTCCCTGCACTTCATTCTTCAAAACATGTTTCAAATGTTCTGTATTCTATTCCTTTCTGTTACAGTAAAAAAGTAAATTTTTTTACAGGAAATATATATCGGCTCCAAATATTGGTAATTGTTCTCCTTGATCCCTGATAAACAGTATTGGAATTGGTCCCTAGTTCCAGTCCACCATTTTATGTGATCATAAGTATTGGGACATTTTACTCACAGGTATTTCTAATTGATCAGGTTTTTCCTGTTGCATTGATTACCCACACATGAAAGAGTTGTGAATGTGTAGTCTCAGTTCAATCCTTTGCTTTTGCCTTTGGTGTCTGTTTCAGTAGACATAATCCACAGTTTGCAGTGTCCTGAAAAAGAAACCACTGATGTCTGTCAGCAATCAGCAACAAACAGGTTGGCCAAGGGAAAACAACAGCAGTTGATGACACAAAAAATGACCAGAGCTGTGTAAAACCACCAAATATAAATGTCAGTGAAATCACCAACAACTTCCAGAATGCTGGGATGAAAGTTTCACAATCTACTGTTTGCAGAAGACTTTGGCAGTGGAATTGAAAGGCAGCACTGCAATAATCAAACCTCTGATCAGCACCAGAAGCAGAAATAAGAGTTTGCTAAAATGTTTACCACCTCATCTGTGAAGCATGGTGGAGTTAGTGTCATGGCATTGGCACCCATGCCCCCCTCTGGTCTTAGTCATCTTTACTGGTAATGTGACGAATTATGTCAGCAGCCTAATACATTCAAAAGTCTCATGAGATATTTTAAAGAGGAGGAACACTGCTTTGCAGGCCTGTGATAGCTGAGGGAACTAAGATACGAGGTAGTTCATGCAGACTTACCCTCTGGAGTGTGGCAAACCACCAATTCACATCCTCATATATTTGTCCCGGGTTGAGTGTCCCGGTGTCTACTGCATTTTGAGGTGCTGTGGTCAGTGTTGTCCATGATGTCTTTGGGTTTGTATGCAGGTGTGCATATAAAAGTTAATGTAAGTATAGATGGTTTACAGATTGATAATATCTGCTAATATACAGTGAGGGGAAACAACTATTTGATCCCCTGCTGATTTTGTATGTTTGCCCACTGACAAAGAGATTATCTGTCTTATTTTAAACGGTGAAAGAGAAAATAACAAAAAAATCCAGAAAAACACAATTGATTTGCCATTTTGATGAGTGAAATATGTATTTGATCCCCTCTCAATCAGGAAGATTTCTGGCTCCCAGGTGTTTTTTATACAGGTAACAAGCTGAGATTAGGAACACACTCTTAAAGGTCTACAAAACCAACCCAAGCAGCTTGGTGAGGTGACAACAGTTGGTGCGATTATTCGCAAATGGAAGAAACACAAAAGAACTCTCAATCTCCCTCGGTCTGGGGCTCCATGCAAGATCTCACCTTGTGGAGTTGATCATGATCATGAGAACAGTGAGGAATCAGCCCAGAACTACATGGGATGGTCTTGTCACTGATCTCAAGGCAGCTGGGACCATTGTCACCAAGAAAACAATTTGTAACACACAACGCCGTGAAGGACTGGAATCCTGCAACGCTGGCAAGGTCCCCCTGCTTAAGAGAGCACATGTAAAGGCCTGTCTGAACTTTGCCAATGAACATCTGAACGATTCAGAGGAGAACTGGGAGTAAGTGTTGTGGTCAGATGAGACCAAAATGGAGCTCTTTGGCATCAACTCGACTCTCCTTGTTTGGAGGTGGAGGAATGCTGCTTATGACCCCAAGAACACAATCCTCACCATCAAACATAGAGGTGGAAACATTATGCAATGGGGGTGTTTTTCTGCTAAGGGGACAGGAAAACTTCACTGCATCAAAGGGATGATGGACGGGGCTATTTACTGTTACATTTTGGGTGAGAAACTCCTCCCTCAGCCAGGGCTTTGAAAATGGGTTGTGGATGGGTATTCGAGCATGACAATGACCCAAAACACACAACCAAGGCAACAAAGTAGTGGCTCAAGAAGAAGAACATTAAGGTCCTGGAGTCTCCAGACCTTAATCCCAAATCTGTGGAGGGAGCTGAAAATTTGAGTTGCCAAACGTCAGCCTCGAAACCTTAATGACTTGGGGAAGATTTGCAATGAGAGGAGTGGGACAAAATCCCTCCTGAGATGTGGTTGGCAACCAGGTTTGCATACATGGAACGTCTGACTTCTGTGATGCCAACAAGGGTTTTCCAACCAAAAGTCATGTTTTGCAGTGGGGTTGAATACTTACTCATTAAAATGAAAATCAATTCATAAAAATATGACATGCGTTTTTGGTGATTTTTTTGTTGTTGTTATTCTGTTTCTCACTGTTAAAATAAACTTATCATTAAAATTATAATTTCTTTGTCAGTGGGCAAATTTACAAAATCAGCAGGGAATCAAATACTTGTTTCCCCTCATGGTAGATGGTGTACCGATAGATAATGTCTGCTAATATAGATGGTCTACAGAGAGATAATGTCTGCTGATTTAGATGGTTTACAGATTGATAATGTCTGCTCTCTTATGGCTGGATACGCCCCCTCCCCAAAGACAAATACTTTATTCCCTTTTTAACACCTTGGTGGGTACAGCATCGTTTCAAACATACATTTTATATTTTTAATAGTTGTATTTTAACCCATTTATTATTTATGGTTCTGTAAACCAAAACACAACAGTATATTTGAAAGTGAAGATGAGTCAGCCACTGTCTCTGTTCATTTATAGGTATTGCATAATGGCTTTAACTTCTCCAATCTGAGAAACACTGGTGTACATTATCCAGAGTAAATTCCTCAGCTTGAGTTCCCATTTGTATTGACCACACAGTCTGGCCTAATCGTGACATTGTAGCAATGCTCAATATACATTATGTTTGTCGAAATATCTGGAAAACAGGGAATTTTTTTAAATTATTTTTGCGGGCGCACCAGTCAGGCTCTGGGTTTACATTTCATTAAGTTTCTGTTTCATCTCTTCCTCCAGACCTCCAGCAGATCAATATCTCTGTCTCAGAAGCAGAGCTTCCCCCTGAGCAGCAGCAAAGTGAACTGGAGTGGAGCCCCAGTCATGGACAGGAGGACCCAGAGCCCACACAGATTAAAAAAGAACTGGAGGAAATCTGGAGCAGACAAGAGGAAGAGCAGCTTCAAGGGCTGGAAGAAGATAACAATGACTCTACTCCTGCCTTCATACCAAGTAACCATTATGAGGACCTCACTAAGCCCTCATATTGTTATGAAGCCCAGAAGGAAGATAAAGGTGTCATAGACCCATTACCCAGTACTACAACTGAACAGATCAAAACAGAACCTGATGGAGAGGACTACAGAGCATCAGAACCAACCAGTGTCCCCCATACCCCCACTGTAGTAAATCCAGAATGTTCTTCAGCACCCTTTGAAAAAGAGGATGCAGGTGATATGGAAAATGGAGATATGTTACATTCTAATCAAGTCAAATCAAAGAGAACACATATGTTAAAAGGACATGGCTCACATATTAATTCTAAAGGTTGGACATCCTCACATTTATCTCTCCCGAAATCGCCCAGTCAAATGAATGCTACTTCCTGTTGTTGTAAAGTGTGTGGCAAATCATTTCATCACATGGGTTCATTATTTAAACATGTTCAAACACATACAAAGGAGAAGGAAAAACGCTGTGGAGTGTGTGGGAGGAATATGGAGTCGACAGAAAGTATGAAAGATCACCTCCAAACTCACATTGCAGCTAGGTTTTGTTGTAATTTCTGTGGTAAATTCTTTACTCAGAATGGAACTTTAAAAACCCACATGAGGATTCACACTGGAGAGAAGCCATATAGCTGTCCTTACTGTTGCAGGGAATTCATCACTGGTGGTGATCTAAAAAATCACGTTAGGATTCACACGGGAGAGAAGCCGTTTTGCTGTCCTGATTGTGGCAAATCATTCACTCGGAGTGGACATCTAAAAAGACACACGAGAACACACACAGTGGATAAATAATACCATTACAGTCTGGAAAATGATTTAGCTCCAGAAATTGTGAAAATGTACATAGAATTTCAGGTATCATGTCGTATTGCTACTTTGATTGTGGCACAGACATCTACCTGCTTGGACATCCATAGATATGTGAACCACACGGCAGACAGTATAATTAATTGTCATCTGTGACATGGGATGTGGTAACTTGGTGGAGTCATGGGGTAGAGACTTTACATGCACTGACTGCAATGATCAATATATTTCAAAACTCCTCAAAAAGTTCCATTAACAACAGTCACTGGGAGAAAACATGACATTGTGCGATGTGAGGAAAGGTCTGGACACAGAAGATTGACAATCAGATTGTAAAGATCACTGTGAAAGGAGACAATCTTCAGGACAGTAGTCTAGGGTGAATAAGATACGACTGCTTGAATCAAATAACTCTTCATTAATCTTTGACAGAAAGAAATTTGGATTTCTGAGGTACCGAGGGCCCGGCACCTTGTTTATTAGATGACACAGACGTTGCGTTATTGTTTTGATGTCTGGTCAATACGTATAATATTGACTTCTGTTTCGTCTCTTCCTCCAGACCTCCAGCAGATCAATATCTCTGTCTCAGAAGCAGATCTTCCCCCTGAGCAGCAGCAAAGTGAACTGGAATGGAGCCCCAGTCATGAACAGGAGGACCCAGAGCCCACACAGATTAAAAAAGAACTGGAGGAAATCTGGAGCAGACAACAGGAAGAGCAGCTTCAAGGGCTGGAAGAAGATAACAATGACTCTACTCCTGCCTTCATACCAAGTAACCATTATGAGGACCTCACTAAGCCCTCATATTGTTATGAAGCCCAGAAGGAAGATAAAGGTGTCAGAGACCCATTACCCAGTACTACAACTGAACAAATCAAAACAGAACCTGATGGAGAGGACTACGGAGAATCAGAACAAACCAGTGTCCCTCATACCCCCACTGTAGTAAATCCAGAATGTTCTGCAGCTCAGAGTAAAATGGGGGATGCCGGTGGTATGGAGAACCATTTTAATCAAGTCAAATCAAAGAGAACAAATATGTTAAAAGGACAAGGCTCACAAATTAATGCTACGGGTTGGACGTCCTCACATTTATCTCTCCTGAAATCGCCCAGTCAAATGAATGCTACTTCCTGTTGTCAAGTGTGTGGTAAGTCATATCAAGACATGTGTTCATTATTTGAACATGTTCAAACTCATGCAAAGGAAAAAGAAAGTGGTGTTGGTGAAAATACATTTTATCCTTCAACAAATATGAAAGCCCCCCCAACTCACACTGCAGCTACGTTTTGTTGTCATGTATGCGGTCAGTGGTTCTGCAAGAATAGTACATTGCTAATGCATCTGAGGAGCCACTCAAGGGAGAAATATCTTTCTTGCCCTGTTTGTCGCACGTGTTTCAAGCAAAGTGGTAATCTGAAAAGGCACATGAGGATTCACACAGGGGAGAAGCCATATTGTTGTGTTCACTGTGGCAAAGGATTCAACCAGAGTGGAAGTTTGAAATCACACATGAGGAGCCACACTGGAGAGAAACCGTTTCAGTGCACTGATTGTGGTAGAGAGTTCAGCAATAGTAGCAATCTAACAAAACACACCAGGATTCACACAGGAGAGAAGCCTTTTTGCTGTCCTGAATGCGGCAAATCATTCACACGGAGTGGACATCTGAAAAATCACATGATGACTCACACTGTGGAGAAATAATTTCAAAGCAGGCTTATTTTTGTACATCCAACTCTGGGAAGTACAGTGGATATAAAAAGTCTACCCAACACTGTTAAAATGCCAGGTGTTTGTGATGTAAAAAAAACTGACAAAGAGAATTCGTGTCAGAACCTGTTCCATCTGTAATGTGACCTATAACGTGACCAAATCAATTGAAAATCAAACTGAAATCTTTGAGGGGAAAAATATCACGTTTAAAACTCACAATAACCTGGTTGCATAAGTGTGCACACCCTTTAACTAATACTTTGTTGAAGTACCTTTTGATTTTATTGCAGCACTCAGTCTTTTTGGTTAGGAGTCTTAATAGCATGGAACATCTTGACGTGGCAATATTTGCCCACTCTTTTTTTGCAAATGCGGTCCAAATCTTTCAGATTGCGAGGACAACTCCTGTGCACAGACCTCTTCAGATCTCCCCACAGATGTTCAATTGGATCCCGATTTGGGCTCTGGCTGGGCCATTCCAAAACGTGAATCTGATGATGCCATGCTTTTGGGGATTTGGATGCGTGCGTTGTCATGCTAAATGTTTTCTAACGGACGCCTGAAGGTTATTTGCCAAAATTGCCTGGTATTTGGAACTTTTCATAATTCCCTCCACCCTGACTAATGCCCCAGTTAGGTTGAAGGAAAACAGCCCCAAAGCATGATGCTGCCAACCACCAAGCTAAACTGTGGGTATGGTGTTGTTTTTGTGCCAAACATACCTTTCGAATAATGGCCAAAAAGATAAACCTTGATTTCATCAGACCATTACACATTTTCCCAAATGCTTTTGGGAGACTTAATGTTTGTTTTTGCAAACTTCAGCCGGGCTTGTATGTTTTTCTTTTTAAGAAAAGACTTCTATCTTGTCAACTTACCCCATAAACCATTCATACTAAGAATAAGGGAGATTGTAGCTTCTATAGTGTTCCTGTAGGCCTCTTGGAAGCCTCCCTGACCAGTTTTCTACTTTTCATAAAATTAGGAAGGATGTACAGTTCTTTATAATGTCTCTGTTGTGCCATATTTTCTCCACTTGATGATGACTGTCTTCACTGCATTCCATGGTATATCAAATGCTTTCGAAATTATTTTGTACCCTTCTCCTGACTGATATCTTTAAACAATGAGATCCCTCTGACGCTTTGGAAGCTCTCTGCAGACCATGGCTTTTGCTCTGAGATGCAACTAAGTCAATGTCAGGGAAATCCTACTATAACAGCTGCACTTCATTTGTGATTAATCAGTCACTTTAAATGATGGCAATGGTGTGTAATGACTTCTATGTAACATGAGTTTGAATGTGATTGGTTAATTCTAAACATATTCACATCCCGATATATAAGAGTGTGCACACTTATGCAACCAGGTTATTGTAAGGTATTATTTTTCTCTTTTCCCCTTCAAAGATTTCAGTTTATTTTTCAATTGAATTGTTAACATTTTAGGGCACATTAAAAGTGGAATAATTCTGACATGATTTCTATTGGTTTCATTCTTTTACATCACATAAACCTGTCATTTTAACAGGGGTGTGTAGCCTTTTTATATACACTTTATATGAAAATTTACATTTTAAATCACAGAGAGCATGTATATTGTTTCTTGACTGTTGCACAGGAGTCAACCTGCTTGGAATCCCATAGATACATGACCCACACAGCAGAGAATAGATATTATATTATCTGTGAGGTATGTTTGTATGAACATTATGATGACCCATTTAGGGAACAGTAAATACTGTTGTCTGTGACAGAGTATGTTTGAGATTCACATTAGGACTCAGGGTAGGGCTTATTTAGATGAATTTATTGCAATATGTGGTATTTTTCAGAATTGCAGTCATGTTTTTTGTATGGTTAATATGTGGAAATCTTTCTTATTTAATTGGTTTTCATGTTGTTAATTTACCACAGTGTGTGTGTTATATGCCCTTCATGTTGACATGAACAGAGAATTCACTGCAAATTCCTCACATTTTCAGAGTCAGATGTCATAAAACATTTTGAGCGGAAAGTACATTCTTTATTATATTGTCTTACATATTTTGATCAACACCTAGACAATTGGTTTAACTTTTGAAGTGAACTAATTCATAACAAATAAACTTTGGATGATTTTTCCCCTTCAAAATATGTATGTTTTATCAAAGAATAAATGTTAAACTTTTTATTGTATGGTGTCTTGAACTCATCTTTCCTCTGACAGCATCCATTGTACAACTCTGACATGTTAGACATTGAAATTGTTTACTTTTTTATTATTTAATCATATCAGTGTTTAATGCATCTAAAGCATGACTGCCAAATCAAGTTTACATTTTATTAAGGCACTTCCTGTGATACAATACAAATTATTATGATTATTATATGTACTCATCCGCCCTTTTGCTGTGTTTAGGACTATGCGTTGTGCAAATAGGTAATTTTTAGTACCTCCAGCAGGTGGCGATGCTGGAAAATGTGCACAACTGAGTGCAACTGTATTACAGTGAAACCGGATGGCTCACACGTAATCCTAATGTGTCGGCGCCGTAAGTAATCAAAACAACATTGCTATCAAGCTTTATACATTACATGATCCAAAAATGTCGAAAATACATTTGCTGAGGGCTTTTGTCAACGAGAGATTTACAGCTGCTGCTGATGAGATATTCGGGATTGTTGAAAAAACCATAGCAGAATATCAGGAGGAAGTTGTCCGTTTACAGAGTCTGCTCGACATTGTTCTTCAACCGGAGATAAAGCTACACAGAGCAGGTACACTATGTTAATCCCATTTTTTCATTTAAGACTTCCTTTTAAAGGTAAGCTCCATGTGAGATGTATTACATTTCTTTGGAGAAAGCATTAGTAGCTATTGCCATTACAACTTGAATGATATTTGAAGTATCAGACTCCGGGTTAGTCTCGTAATGAAAGAACAAATCTGTTCTCGATTCCGATTCACGTTTTAGAATGTCTGGAGACGTTTTGGGCGAAATTGCAGAAATTCTAAAGAATCGACCTACGTCGCAAGGGAACGTCAACAAAGTGCATCATCAACATTTTCTAATCTCAGCAACTCTGACTACACATAAACCGCAAGCCAATGTCTAACTATTCAGAAATAAAGGGGAAATGGGCTGTTCTTTATAGATTGCTAGATTTTCTTTTGTTAATATAGAAGAAAATACAGTTCAGAAGGAAGAATCGAACAGTGGTTTGTTGAATTTAGGTCATATGATCAGGGAGCTTTTGAATTTCCAAGTGATTTTTTTTTTCATATATGTGCTTTTAGAAAAATCTATAGTTATTTTTGGAAAACAAGACTGCATCATGCAGCTCTATGTAGGAAATTGTTAGTTACTTTTGTTTCTCCAGTAGGGGCATCGCTCCTTTTAGTTTACCCCTCTGCCAATTGGCAGGCACTGAACATTTTAATATGCAAACTACACTTGGCCACCTGCCCCATCTCTCTCATCCACCGGCAAAAACGTTTGCGCACTGAAGAACAGACCCAAATGAAAGCACACATGACACCAACCCATCCGGCACCTCCTCAGTCAGTAAAAACCCAATCTGACCGTCCGGGACCAGTCCAGCAAACACGCGGAGTCCCGCACCCGGCGCACAGGCATACGCTGAAAAACACATGGCCACCACTGCAGACAAGCAGCACAGAAGAACACATGCCCAAGGGAACATACCTGCAGGATCCCTTGTGGGATTCCTAGCGTCACTAATGGGGGAAGCGCACCGTGACCATGTCCAGCACCTCGCCACACAGGGAAGAAAGGCAGCTCCACAGCACCAACTGGAAGTGAGACCCCAGAATGCCAGCAGCACACAACCACAAGGCCACACGGGCAATCTGGAGCACCGTATGGAACCACGCCCAGAGGCACCGTTCCAACCGCTTAACGGACAGCGCTCCAACTCCATCTTCAGCCGCACTGAGCACAGTGTGAGCCAGAGTAGCCTTAGCCATGTCACGCAAGTTAAAACGGCCAAAAGGTGACTGCATCCCCCGAGATGCAGCAGCACGAACGTCCTTCACCCCACGTCCCAGAAAAGAGCGTCCGATGCCGCCCCTCCCCGCGTGGAGTGTGCCCCGAACCCCATAGGCGAAAGAGCGCCACGTGCCACACGCCAGATCAAATGCCTCACACAACCAGTGTGACACACGAAGAGCTGGGGCGCACCGCGGCCGTGCGTTGCACATACTGTGCCAAGCGCGCATGGGGCCCAAACCATGCGATCCCTCCTCCCTCGCCCCCCCGCATGAGGAGGAAGACCGAACGCCCACAACTCCTGGAACGAAACGATGGCTTGATCCCCTTAGGCAAAACAGCCCTGCTGCCATCGCCGCTGATAGCGAGACAGCCAGGCTGCGTCGACAGTGCCCACAGTTTAGACTGTTTTCAGAGACCACATCCTCAATGGGATCTGATCTATGGGTTCTTAAGGCACGGCAAACAGCACCTCTAGAACCAGCGCCCAGTCTGTTGACGTACGCAACCGCCGTGAGATTGTCCAACCACACCAACAAATCCCAACCCCCGTAGGGTCGGCGTGAAGTGCAGCAGCACACGCCTGATCGTGTCCAATCAGTTGATGTCCCGCTCCGACGGAAATGCACCGGTTAAGAATAGGCCTCGTTCCCCCCGTCTTTTTGGGCATAAGGAAGTAACGGGAGTACAGCCCATTATCCCTGCTCCTCAACTCATTCTCCAGGTCTACAATTCCCCCCCGGAGGGCAGCCACCTTCACTGGGGACGTCATCATTGTTTCAATGAGTCCCGAAAAACGGAGGGGGTGAACCCGCAATGCGTAACCCAGACGATGCAATTCAGAGTAAAACGGAGGGAGCGGTTGAGCGGGGAGCTGGGGAGTCAGGGCCAGCCTCCGCAGCCCCGACCACGTCCGAGGGATCCCCCCCCCAAAACTGTCACGTACAACTCTTCTTGAAAGGAGGGATCTTTGGGTTCCCTTCGTTCTGCCAGCAGGCAGGAGGATTAGACGGCCTCTGGAGGCGGAGTTTCCTCCCCTCAGGCTGTACCGGTCAGAATGTTTCTGGGTCCAATGTGGCCGGGGATCCGGCACGGCAATGCTGCAGATAGCGGCGCACTCACCCCATAGACTTCTGGGGTTCCAAAGCCTCAGGGAGCAGCGAAAGCAGTGGAGGAGACGGGGACTGGCAGGAGAGGACCCAACCGGTTTCTCCTCCCTGTCCTTATTATGAACAAGGGCCTCTGTAACTGTTGCGCCAAATAGCGCATCCTCCTCCAAGGGCACGTTGAGGAAGGGTACCTTCTCAGGCTCCTTTAGGGAGGTACAGTAAGTAATGCAGTATTTGATTTTTGATGGAGAAGCCACCTAAATGGCATTATGATGACGTGCGTTCGCTGGCCCGGCGGGGGAGTAGGCATTATTTACTGAATGTCTCAAACATCAGCATCAGTAGAAAGAGTCGAACTTCCCATCACTAAACCGTACACAGTTTTAGTTAAGGCTTACTGTAACGTAGCTACTGAATGTTGTTGACAGCTAAGTGTTTGTCTATCCTGACCCAAAACACATGCTCAGATGCGTACTTAAAATATCTACCAGAAAAGGTCGCAAAAGAACCACAAACTGTTTTATTTCAGGCTTACTATAATGTAGAGACTCAAGGTTTCAGCCGGCAAAGTTTTCGTCTATACGGAATAATTCATCACACGTACTTCGTTAAGACTGTGAGGAGGTTCTAACTCGAGACCTATAGTTTGCAGGTCCGCTTCTCTAACCACTATGCTATATTACAAGGTCGGTCGGTAAGAGACATTTGATCTTCTTTGCCAGCTCTTCACACATGGTCCAGCAAAAAATGTTTTAAAATCATTACATAACTATTTCTAGAAACTCTTCTGCTGTTGGGGATAAAAGCCTGGTTATAGCCGAGTTTTTAAAGCTGCTTTGATAGGAAGGGACACATAAAAATCTTAGATTGGTAAAAACTGTATTGATTCTAGATATTATATTTTAATCCCGAAACGTAAACGCTTGGTTGATCATGGATTTAATGCTATGTAAGGATTTGCAAGTAGTGTTCAGTGTTAAAACTATTTGTAAAAGTAAAAAAACTGCTGTTTGGACTAAGCTACATTATCTTTTTCCTCAGAACTCTTGCAGCTCACCATCTCAGACTCAGAGTTTCCCCCTGAGCAGCAGCAACACAGGGGGCTGGAGTGGAGCCCCGGTCATGGGCTGGAGGAACTAGAGCCAACACAGATTAAAGAGGAACTCCAGAGAAGTCCAGAGGAAGAGCAATTTCAAGGTCTGGAGGAAGATGACAATGACTCTACTCCTGTTTTTGTAAAAAGTGACATTTATGAGGACAATACTCAGTCCTTACATCTCTATCCAGCTCAGAAGGAAGGAAATGGAGACAAAGGCCCGCTACCCATTACTACAACTGAACAGATAAAAACAGAACCCGATGGGGGGGACTATGGGGAAGCAGAACCAATCCATGTCCCTCATAACCTCACAGTAGTAAATCCAGAATATTCTGCGGCTCCCAGTGGAAAAGGTAATGCGCGTGGTTTGGGGATCTGTTAAATTTTAAGCTAGTCAAATCAAAGAGAACAAATCTCATAAAAGGATATGATCACAAATTGAATAATAAATAATAAAAAATGTACAATACAGAAATGTGGACCTGAGAAGAGCTGTAATCAGCTAATTAGCTCCCTGAGCCTTTAATCTCTCAGTTCATTATGCACAACCACAATCATGGGCTTGACTGCTGACTTGACGTTGGTCCAGAAGACACTTATTGACACTGTCCACAAGGAGGGTAAGTCACAGAAGGTAAATATTCATGGATAGTTAACTGTAAGTGTGGTAGGAAAAGGTGCACAAGCGCGCAGCCTTGAGAGGATTGTCAAGCAAAGCCGATTCAAGAACTTGGGGTAGCTTCACAAGGAGTGGACTGAGGCTGGAGTCAGTGTGTCCTGGAAATGGGCTTCAAGTGTCACATTCCTACTGTCACTCCTAAACCAGAAGCGTTTTACTTGGGAGAAGGAGAAAAAGAACTGGACCCTTGCTCGGTGGTCCAAAGTCTCTCTTCAGATGAAAGAATATTTTGCATTTCATTTGGAAATCAAGGTCCCAGAGTCTGTAGGAAAAGTGGAGAGGCACAGAATCCAAATAACTTGAAATCCAGTATGAAGGTTCCAGTCAGTGATTATTTGGCGTGCCATATCATCTGGTGGTGTTGGTCCACTATGTTTTATCAGGTCAAGAGTCAATGCAGCCATCTACCAGGAGATCTGCTGACATGCTTTATGGAGATGCTGATTTCCTTTCCCAGCAGGACTGGGCACCTGCCCACAGTGCCAAAACCACTTGTAAGTGGTTTGCTGCCCATAGTATAACTGCTTAATTGGCACGCTAACTCGCCTGACCTGTCAAGAAGAAAATGAGATACGCCAGCCCCAACAACACAGATGAGCTGAAGGCAGCTATCCAAGAACCCCGGACTTCCATAACACCTCTGCAGTGCAGAGGTGGCATTGCTTCCAGGCCACACCGCATTGATGCAGTCATTTGTGCAAAATGAGCCAAGACTGAGTATTGAGTGCATAAATTAACATGCTGTAAAACCTTTGCAAATCATTTTAGTGAATAAGCTGATTAGAGCTCTTCTAAGGTCAACATTCCTGTATTATTATTTTGAGATGCTGGAATTTTTTTATTGACAATCCTCAGGACAGTAGTCTAGGGTGCATGAGATAAGACTGCTTGAATCGAATAACTCCTCATTGATCTTTGACAGAGAGCAATTAGTGGATTTCTGAGGTACCGAGGGCCCGGCTCCTTGTTTATTAGATGACACAGACGGTGCGTTATTGTTTTGATGTCTGGTCAATACGTATAATATTGACTTCTGTTTCGTCTCTTCCTCCAGACCTCCAGCAGCTAAATATCTCTGTCTCAGAAGCAGAGCTTCCCCCTGAGCAGCAGCAAAGTGAACTGGAGTGGAGCCCCAGTCATGGACAGGAGGACCCAGAGCCCACACAGATTAAAAAAGAACTGGAGGAAATCTGGAGCAGACAAGAGGAAGAGCAGCTTCAAGGGCTGGAAGAAGATAACAATAACTCTACTCCTGCCTTCATACCAAGTAACCATTATGAGGACCTCACTAAGCCCTCATATTGTTATGAAGCTCAGAAGGAAGATAAAGGTTTCATAGACCCATTACCCAGTACTACAACTGAACAGATCAAAACAGAACCTGATGGAGAGGACTACAGAGAATCAGAACCAACCAGTGTCCCCCATACCCCCACTATAGTAAATCCAGAATGTTCTGCAGCTCAGAGTAAAAACAGGGATGTAGGTGGTATGGAAAACGAAGGAAATCTATCACATTCTAATCAAGTCAAATCAAAGAGAACAAATATGTTAAAAGGACAAGGCTCACAAATTAATTCTACAGGTTGGACATCCTCACATTTATCTCTACCGAAATCGCCCAGTAAAATGAATGCTACTTCCTGTTGTAAAGTGTGTGGCAAATCATTTCATCACATGGGTTCATTATTTACACATGCTCAAGCACATACAAAGGATAAAGAAAAACGCTGTGGAGTGTGTGGGAGGAATATGGAGTCCACAGAAAGTATGAAAGCTCACCTCCAATTTCACATTGCAGCTAGGTTTTGTTGTAATTCCTGTGGTAAATTCTTCACTCAGAATGGAACTTTAAAAACCCACATGAGGATTCACACTGGAGAGAAGCCATATAGCTGTCCTTACTGTTGCAGGGAATTCACTCGGAGTGGACATCTAAAATATCACATCAGGATTCACACGGGAGAGAAGCCATTTTGCTGTCCTGATTGTGGCAAATCATTCACTCGGAGTGGACATCTAAAAAGACACATGAGAACACATAGTGGATAAATAATCCCATTAGAGTCTGTGGAAAATGATTCAGCTCCAGTAATGATGTGAAAATGTACATAGAATTTCAGTTATGTCGTATTGCTCTTCTTATTGTGGCACAAACATCAACCTGCATGGACATCCATAGATATATGATGAACCTCACCGCAGACAACAGAAATCATTGTCATCTGTGACATGAGATATGTGGTAACTTGGAGGAGTCATGGGGTAGAGACTTTACATGCACTGATTGCAATAGGCAATATATTTCAAAACTCCTCAAAAAGTTCCATTAACAACAGTCACTGGGAGAAAACATGACATTGTGCGATGTGAGGAAAGGTCTGGACACAGAAGATTGACAATCACATTGTAAAGATCACTGTGAAAGGAGACAATCTTCAGGACAGTAGTCTAGGGTGAATAAGATACGACTGCTTGAATCAAATAACTCCTCATTGATCTTTGACAGAGAGCAATTAGTGGATTTCTGAAGTACCAAGGGCCCGGCACCTTGTTTATTAGATGACACAGACGTTGCGTTATTGTTTTGATGTCTGGTCAATACGTATAATATTGACTTCTGTTTCGTCTCTTCCTCCAGACCTCCAGCAGCTCAATATCTCTGTCTCAGAAGCAGAGCTTCCCCCTGAGCAGCAGCAAAGTGAACTGGAGTGGAGCCCCGGTCATGGACAGGAGGACCCAGAGCCCACACAGATTAAAAAAGAACTGGAGGAAATCTGGAGCAGACAAGAGGAAGAGCAGCTTCAAGGGCTGGAAGAAGATAACAATGACTCTACTCCTGCCTTCATACCAAGTAACCATTATGAGGACCTCACTAAGCCCTCATATTGTTATGAAGCCCAGAAGGAAGATAAAGGTGTCATAGACCCATTACCCAGTACTACAACTGAACAGATCAAAACAGAACCTGATGGAGAGGACTACAGAGAATCAGAACCAACCAGTGTCCCTCATACCCCCACTGTAGTAAATCCAGAATGTTCTGCAGCTCAGAGTAAAAACAAGGATGTTGGTGGAAATAAATGTATCCTTCAACAAATATGAAAGCCCCCCCAACTCACACTGCAGCTACGTTTAGTTGTCATGTATGCGGTCAGTGGTTCTGCAAGAATAGTACATTGCTAAGGCATCTGAGGAGCCACTCAAGGGAGAAATATCTTTCTTGCCATGTTTGTCGCACGTGTTTCAAGCAAAGTGGTAATCTGAAAAGGCACATGAGGATTCACACAGGGGAGAAGCCATATTGTTGTGTTCATTGTGGCAAAGGATTCAACCAGAGTGGAAGTTTGAAATCACACATGAGGAGCCACACCGGAGAGAAACCGTTTCAGTGCACTGATTGTGGTAGAGAGTTCAGCAATAGTAGCAATCTAACCAAACACACTAGGATTCACACAGAAGAGAAGCCTTTTTGCTGTCCTGAATGCGGCAAATCATTCACACGGAGTGGACATCTGAAAAATCACATGATGACTCACACTGTGGAGAAATAATTTCAAAGCAGGCTTATTTTTATACATTAGTCTCTTTATTGAACTCCAGGAAATACAAGAAAATCAACATTGTAAATCATGTAAAGTATGTATATTGTTTATTGACTGTAGCTAATTTACCACAATAGGTGTGTTAGATGCCCTTCAACACGTGTTGACATGAACAGAGAATTCACTGCACATTCCTCACATTTTCAGTGAGTCAAATGTCAAACTATTTTGAGGGGAAAGTACATTGTTTATTATATTGTCTTACATATTTTGATCAACATGTAGACAATTGGACTTTTGTGAGGTTTTATCACAGAATAAATGTTAACTTGTTTATTGTATGGTGTCTTGAACTCCTCTGACAGCATCCATACAACTCTGACAAGTTACTGACATTGAAATAGTTTAATTGTTTTTTTATTTTATCATGCCAGTGCTTAATGCACCTGAAGTAGTTTAATTGTTTTTTTATTTTATCATGCCAGTGCTTAATGCACCTAAAGCATGACTGCTAAATAAAGTTTACATTTTATTAAGGCACTTAATTTGATATTATAACCATAATAATGATTTGTATTTAATTTTATGTTATCAGGACTATGCTTAATGCGAATAGGTAATTTCTAGTTACCTGTTCTGATGAGATACAATGTCCTTCTCTCACTCCCCACCTTTAGGTGGCGATGCTGCAAAATGTGCACAACTGTGTGCAATTGTTTCACAGTGAAACCGGATGCCTTTTTTCCCTTTGGTCACGCTTAATCCTAATGGATCGGCGCCGTAAGTAATAAAAACAACATTGCTATAAAGCTCTATCCAAACATGTCGAAAATACATTTACTGAGGGCTTTTCTCAACGAGAGATTAGCTGCTGCTGCCGAGGAGATATTCGGGGTCGTTGAAAAAACCATAGCAGAATATCAGGAGGAAGTTGTTCGTTTGCAGAGTCTGCTTGACATTGTTCTTCAACCGAAGATAAAGCCACACAGAGCAGGTACAGTATTTTAATCTCATCTTTTCATTTAGATTTTTTTTTAATAGAACATAAGCTCCTTGGGAAATGTACTACATTTGTTTTGGAGAAAGCATTAGTAGCTATTGCAGTTGCAGTTGCAACTTAAGTGACACTTGAAGTATAGGCTATTGGATGTGTACACCGGGGTAAAATCTGTTTGACGCTTGACTGTTGACAGATATCCAGACATTTAAAACTCAATAATTGCTAACAATTTAAGATACAGACCCTGGGTCAGTCTCCTCATGAAATAACTAAGTTTTACAACACTCCACACGTCTGGTTTTCTCGATTCCGATCTATGTTTTAGAATGGCAGTTTTTTTTATAGAAATTGTAGTAATTCTACACATAACTGACGCACGTCGCAAGGGAACGTCAACAAAGTGCCTCATCAACATTTTCAAATCTCAGCTACTCTTGACTATATCACCAATAAACCTCAAACCAGTGTTTAACTGTTCAGAGAGAAAGTGAAATGGGCTGCTCTTCGTTGATTGCTAGTTTTTTTGTTAATATATATTTGGATATATTTTCTATGAACACACAAAATGTACAGTTTAAAATGACAATCTGGCTGATAACATGACCTGCTTCAACTCGCAGTTCTATTTTTTCGAGGCTAGCATCACACATTGCACAGCCTTTGGTTTCCCAGTTAAGCACCTGCACAATTATAGAGGTTTATTTGAAACATTACAATTTCGATAGCTTTCTCAGCATGTGACTGAAACATGTAAATTTGATGCTAGATTACTACATCGTTTTTCCCAAAAATGTATTCAGACACCTAATGTAATTCTAAACTGTGCATGGTTTTCTTATTTGTTCATAGGGAAATGTATACAAATCTATATTAACTGTTTTTAGAACAGTTTAACATTGGTTTGTGGTTTATATGTGTAGTCAAATAGCTATTGAGATTTGAAAATGCTTATGATGCAATATGTTGATGCTCCCTTTAGACGTGCATTGGCTATGTGTAGAGAATGCCGTGGTCCCGACAAATAACTATAAAACCCTAAAGGATTCCGACATACGCAACCACATTGTCCCGGTTTTCACCATAATAATATTATTATTAATAATAATATTGTAATGTTTCCACATACGATTCGGAGCAAAACAAACAACTGCGTTGCAAAACTACAATTCTCATGCAAAGCTCAAAGCCCCCCGCTCCACCAACCACAAGCACGCATGATGACCAACATGCGTGCATAACCGTATACATGTGCGCGTGCATTAACGTGCGGTTACACATGGGTCCCGGTTTGGCGGTTTGAAAATGTGGTCACCCTACACTAGGTGTGACTAATGCGAACCTACATTGAGCGTTTAAGACAATATAGTGACAATGTTCAGTCACAGCATTACAGGTAAGAAGAAAATAACGTTATAAATCATTACATTATTATTTCCAGAAACTCTATCTAGAAACAATGCTTATTTATCGGCCGATTGAATGTGCCTACCTAACAAATCGCGTTTTATCCAGGGTATCCCATTTTCTGCCTTTACATCCGGAGCGTGACATTGTAGTTCATGTATTCACGTGAGACATTACAAAAGTAAACCGCTGTTGTTGCATCTGCTCTTGGGATAAAAGCCTGGTTATAGCCGTGTTTTAAAGCTTATTTGATAGGAAGGGACAAATTAACATTTTAGATTGGTAAGTACTGTATTGATTCTAGATATTATATTTTAATCCCGAAACGTTGACGCTTGGCTGATCATGGATTTCATGCAATGTAAGGATTTGCTAGTGTTCAGTGTTAAAACTATTTGTAAAAGTAAAAAAACTGCTGTTAGGACTAAGCTACATGATCTTTTACCCCAGAACTCCAGCAGCTCACG
>JACXGJ010000420.1:50376-113396 GCA_016801105.1 Esox niger
ACAATGACTCTACTCCTGTTTTTGTAAAAAGTGACATTTATGAGGACAATACTCAGTCCTTACATCTCTATCCAGCTCAGAAGGAAGGAAATGGAGACAAAGGCCCGCTACCCATTACTACAACTGAACAGATAAAAACAGAACCCGATGGGGGGGACTATGGGGAAGCAGAACCAATCCATGTCCCTCATAACCTCACCGTAGTAAATCCAGAATATTCTGCAGCTCCCAGTGGAAAAGGTGATGTAGGTGATCTGTTAAACTTTAAGCAAGTCAAATCAAAGAGAACAAAGATGATAAAAGGACAAAGTTCATCATGCATGAATACAAAGAGTTGGAAACCCACACAGTTATCCCCCTTGAAATCACCCAGTCAAATGAGTGCAACTTCCTGTTGTTGTATGGTGTGTGGCAAGTCATTTCATTATATGGGTTCATTATTCAAACACATGCAAACTCATACAAAGGATAAAAAAGGTATTTGTGGTGCTTGTGGAAAATGTTTTCAGTCCACGGAAAGTATGAAAGATCACCTTCAAACGCACTTTGCGGCTAGGTTCAGTTGTAATTTCTGTGGTAAATTCTTCACTCGGAATGGAACTTTAAAAACCCACATGAGGATTCACACTGGAGAGAAGCCATATAGATGTCCTTACTGTTGCAAAGGATTTATCAGTGGTGGTGATCTAAAAAACCACATCAGGATTCACACGGGAGAGAAGCCGTTTTGCTGTCCTGATTGTGGCAAATCATTCACTCGGAGTGGACATCTAAAGGGTCACATGAGAACACACACAGTGGATAAATAATCCCATTACAGTCTGGAAAATGATTCAGTTCCAGGAATGATGTGAAAATGTACATAGAATTTCAGTTATGTCGTATTGCTCTTCTGATTGTGGCACAAACATCCTCCTGCATGGACATCCATAGATATATGATGAACCTCACCGCAGACAACAGAAATCATTGTCATCTGTGACATGAGATATGTGGTAACTTGGAGTCATGGGGTAGAGACTTCACATGCACTGATTGCCATACGCAGTATATTTCAAAACACATAATAAATGTCCATTAACATCAGTCACTGGAAGAACATGACATTGTGCTATGTGAGGAAAGGTCTGGAGACAGAACGAGAGTCACATTGTAAGGTTCACTGTGAATGGAGACAATCCTCAGGACTTTTGTGTAGGGTGAATTAGTTGAGACAGTTTATATAGAAGAACTCATTTGTGTTTAAAAGAGAACATTTAGTGGATTTCTTAGCAACCGAGAGCGCGGCTCCTTGGTTATCGGATGTCTTAAGTCAGGGCTGCCCAACTCCATTCCTGGAACTCTACTGTCCTGTAGATTTTCTGTTCAAACCCATTTGCGACTAATCCGGTTAAGCACTGTGTTGATACTGCGTTGTTCAATGTGTTTGAGAAATAAATCAAATTATTATAGTCAGGTGTGCTAAAGTTGGAGAGAAACTAGAAGACAGTTGATCTCCAGGAACAGTCTTGGGGAGACCTGACTGAAGTCATGTTGTTTAGACTGCAAACGTGGAAACAGATTTAAAACCCCAGTGGTTAGGGCATCTGCCCAAATGTCTTACCGAAAGGTTGCTTGGTCAAATCCCCTTGCCAGCAAGGGGAAAAATCTATTATTCTTGATTGAGCAAGACTGTTAACTTTAAACGCTACCTGGGCTCCCAATCTCTCTGCCCCCACAACCTCTCCAATTTGAAGGGGATTGGGTAAAAACATGTCAAGTAACAGTTGGACCTCGTGTGCAATGGATAACTACAACAATATAACCTGTTGGGGTGCTGTGATCGTTCATGTTGCTAAAGTTGTTTTCACTTTATTCGTTTGTGCTTATGTGCTCTCCTGTGTTTTCCCAGGAGCTGAGATCATCCTAAAGAGATGGTCTTTGTAATTATCGATGGACTTGATGTCTGTCCCCTGTTATCAAATAATGAATGTTTTATACTCACATTAACAACATTGTGTTTAAGTGGAACCATTCATCAGACTTGACCTACTGAAATGTTTAATTTCTTTAACAGTATTATTCACAGAATTAATGTGGATAACATTGTCAGGAGGTTTTACTTGCACTATTTTGACTATTTTCTTTGCATTAATATCATGAATTATTGGAGACATTGAAATTATCAAACATTTTAACCATCAAATCATCAGGTTACATTGTACTTTTAGAAGGCTGTCTAGTCTTCTACATTTGTAGGAATATAAACAAACCAATGTATCATCATCCTTGTACATAAATTTTTTCTGCATTCATAAACATGTATACAGTGCCTTCCAGAATTACTGGCAACTTTGGTTAATATAAACAAAAGGCTGTGATTTTTATTTATTAGTGCTTTACATTTCAAAATCTTGTGAATCTCATCTTTAATTGTGTGAAAAAAGTTTTTAAAAAAAACAGTAAGTAATAATAATAATTATATTCAAAAAGGTTAGCCATAATTATTGGCACCCCTAGAAAATCTTAAATTGTGGTTTATCCAGATTTTACAAGTTAATCTTAATTGTTTGTATTTCTTAAATCATGAAGTCATGCTTAACTGCGGTATAAACATGACACCAGCTGAATTTATCCCAACATTTGACGGTACATGGCCCCTTCCAAATTTCCTTTGATGCGGTGAAGTTATCCTGTCCCCTTAGCAGAAAAACACACCCAAAGCATAATATTTCTACCTCCATGTTTGACGTTTGGTATGGTGTTCTTGGGGTCATAGGCAGCATTCTTCCTCCTCCAAGCATGGCGAGTTGAGTTGATGCCAAAGATTTTGGTCTCATCTGACCACAACACTTTCATCCAGTTCTCCTCTTAATCATTAAGATGTTCATTGGCAAACTTCAGACAGGCCTGTACATGTGCTTTATTGAGCAGGGGGACCTTGCGGGCGCTGCAGGATTTCAGTCCTTCGCAGTGTAGTGAGTTACCCATTGTTTTCTTGGTGAATATGGTCCCAGCTGCCTTGATCATTGACAAGATCCTCCCATGTAGTTCTGGGCTGATTCCTCACCGTTCTCAGGATCATTGCAACTCCAGAAGGTGAGATCTTGCATTGAGACTGACCTTTTCCTCAGGCATATAAAATGTTGCGAAAATGGGGACTGACACAGGACAGACTCACTGTATTGGTTTCCCCCGGTACATGAACTACTGCAGGATAAAAACAGGACAGACTATCTGTACATCAGTGCCCCCTGGGACACGAACTACTGCAGGATGAAAACTAGAGACTGAGACAGACAGTGAAAAAGAACCAACAGACAAAAACAGGATGTTCAGATGGTTGGAACACAAGACATTCTGCCCACATGCTGACCAGCGGCGAGGAAAGATCTCCCATGTATGGAATCCTGGAATCAAAGATGGAAGATTTCCTGGCGATACCCAGAACTGACGTGAGCTTATATAATCATTGATTAAGAGTTCTAAATCTGTTTTCAAAAATGTATACCTAAACGTTAAGTAAAACTGGAACTAATCATGGAAATCTGATCACTTCCCCTGATAATGACCAGGCTTATTCAATTGAATATTCATTTGACAAACACTGATGGTGAATAACATGTTTGAATAGGCATTTAAGAAGTAGCCTGCTTTGTCTTATCATGTTTGATGTCAGTAGGGCCCATAGGTTTTTACAAAAGGTGGTGTGTCCAACAAGTTGGAATGTGTGTGTGTTCTCTCTCTAAGCCTTGTCGCAGGATGATTTGTGTGAGAGAAACGATACACAGGGGGCAATAAAGTTAAGTAAAACACATAGTTTTCCATCTGAATTTGGTTTTAGTTTATATTCGCATGTAAAATTAAAGCAGAAAGGGTGAAAATGCAAGTTTATCCCTTGCAATAATATTTTATATTTTATTTTAAATGCAAAATTTAAGGCTTAACACACTGCCCCGGTTTAGAAGAAGACAGGCTTAATTGGGTGGTCATATGTTTTTAGTTTGCTTTGGAATTTCCACAATAATGTTAAATTACTGTGGAGATCTGGGAGCACTCTTTACAACTTCAAAAGCATTGGATAGGATAGAATCTAATCCTTTGGTTAACATGTAATGTCAATTAAGTTGAAGAAAAATAACATGTCTTACAACAGACATGGTCAACATGTGCATTAAAGTTATAATATAGTGTTTGGCTGACCAACACTATTCAAAAATAAAATTTCAAATGAAACAGAGTTAAAAAATGTCCCTACAATTTAGGAGGTTAATCAAGAGGATGTTTGTAAGGTAACCTTCAAAACTGCTACATTTGGGTGCTGTAACTATGCTAATTCAACAGCCCTGTTGGTTGCAGTAGGTTACACATTGCAACCTGAGCTGGAGATTTTTCCAATAATAGTTTGACATTTTGTTTATTTAGTTTATTCACCTACAGGAATTTATAAATACATGATAGCCAATTACATTGACCTGAGAAAAGATACTAAAGTGTATTCAGAATTGAAAGCTGTTTAGCATCACAAGAAATGTGTCAATGAGTTATATGTTTTATAAATCCATCACACAAGTGACCACAATGTTACACATTTGTTGTCTTTGACTTAGTTTTAAATATGTTCATTTAGATTTCGTTTTTGATGAATGTGGTATGCAACACCTTCTCGAATGGATTCTAGATCCGTCCTTGATACCAATTTTCTATTTTTCCATTTCCATCCTGAAATGATGGCCAGTTCGAATCCAGGGCTGTCCTTGGTCACATTCGCTGTGATTCTGCTTTCTCATGGTGTCACTTTCCATTGACTTTGTGAAGTGAAAGCAGGGGGGTTGTATGTTATGATAATGCATTTTTATTGAAAGAGTTGAGCTTAGCTCAGATTACCAATATTAGTACTACTTATAACAAGTTACATGACAAATTGGGTTGTTCCTGTTGGCATAGTTATATCAGTGCATTGTCATCTGTTATGTTTCACATATTCCATTCACAGGATTTGTTTAAAAAAATATTTAGAAATTGTTTGATGTTAGGTCTAATATTTGAATGGATAAATAGCATTGTTCTAATCATTTTTGATTTGTCTATGCAAAGCCCAGTCTGATCAGACAATGGACTCTCATTCTACTGCCAGGTGCTATCTGACATAAAAATAGCACATTGAAAGAAACTTAGCAATTCTGGATTGACTGTTGTACAGTTTTAACCGTCTGTGTTGAAGTCATAGGTTCACAGATTGGGACATCACAAACCCCTTTTTGGTGACAAATCACACCACCGACTGGACTGGACCACACAACTGAATTGTGAGTACAACAACACGTTCTGGAAGAATCGCAACAATTACACTGGACAGGTCTGTTCCAAATCTTTCTGACCACTCACACGGCAGAAGCCGCCAGGGTCAGATCACTTGGATCCACACTCAGATTACAGATGCTATGGACAGTGAGTTGAGAAGAGCAGAGAGAAGACTTGTCCTGTGTGCTTAACACATGGATCGGATGACTGGAAAGGTCACATGGTCCCTACCACAGTGGGGGATCACTGTTGGTGTCAATCTACTAAGTAAGGAACTTTGCATCACTGATACAAGACAGAGAAGACTGAAGTCTAGAACCACAGATCATTTGACGGGAATCTAGCTTCATTCTTAACAAAGTGTTTTGATATTATGTATGTACACTGAACAAAATGATTTTTTTGCCCCATTTATTATGAACTGAACTCAAAGATATGACTTTCTCTATGTTCACAAATCTGTTAACAAAGAGAAAAGTCTATGTTCACAGATTGCCTGCCAATAAACAGCAACTTTGCACAGCCATTGAAGAGGAGTGGACCAACATTCCACAGGCCACAATTAACAATCTGATCAACTCTATGCGAAAGAGATGTGTTGCATTGTGAGGCAAATGGTGATCACACCTGATACTGACTGGTTTTTGGACCAATACTGTGAAACTTTCAAGTGGGCTTTTGTTGTGGCCAGCCTAACGCGCAATACTCAAGCTGTCTGATCAGCATCTTGATATGCCACACCTGTGAGGTGGATGGATTATCTCAGCAAAGGAGAAGTGCTCATTAACACAGATACAGCCAGATTTGTGAACAATATTTGAGAGAAATAGGATTTGTGTACATAGAGAAAGTCTTAAATCTTGAAAGATGAATGAGGGCAAAAACAATTATTTTTTATAATTGTTTATTATTTTTTAAATATTTTTTCAGTGTATGTTCATTCCTCCTAAAGCAGGTAGAGGACTACATATGATCACTACCTCAACATTGGTAATTGATACTTGTCTTTTTGTGAAGTTGCTTAATAGTCATAATTACAACAACTATTCCTTTTCAAAGGTAGAAACTGTCACTAGTACATTCATTGGAGTTGAGTGTTGCGTTACGTTCAGGATATGTTGAGTCGTTAGTATGATGTTAATGCATGACTCATGATTTGGACATGGGGGGACTTTGATTGTTTAAAGGGTTTAATGGGAATTCATTAACCATACTTGATGTGTACGGTAAAGATCCCCATGGTCGCCATGACTGCAATGCCATGCAGTTGTGTCAGGGTAAGGTGTGTCCACTGCATTTTTTTTTCATTTCAATTAAGGAATAATAAAGCCTCATAGGCCAGATAATCCTTTTTATTATTTTTCTTTTTTGTTTTTTAACAGAAGTGTTTGGACCTGTTCAGGTCATTAGGAATTGGGTTGTACTTTTATTTTGCTAGTTTTATCAACATGTAATGATTATTTGTTGCATGTTTGAAAGTGGGACTGAGAGATATTGAGCATGAAATGTAATTGAATAAAGCTTGACACAATGTATGTGAGTACTATCTAGGTAGGACACTAGGTAGGATATGTGATGCTTCATTAGTGATGGGTCCCAAACACCCTGTCCATACCACCTGCTAGGAACTGTGTATGCGACTGTCATAGGACTCTCTGAATAGACCCTTGGGTCATAGGTTGGAATATACCATATGAGGGTATTTTGTAGGATAAACAATTTCTTATAATAGTCTGTATAATGGTTGGCTATGACCACTGACACCTTATATATGCCCTGGCATAAAAGACGGTGTTAATGTTGTAGTCATTGAAGAAAATGAAAGAACTATGGAAGGTTAACATTTTGGACTCATGCTCATTAAAGATTCTCCCCTGACTTGTTTGTGGAAAGACTGTTCATGGATTAAAAGTGGACAGACAGTAGAATAAGCTAACAGTAGAATAATTCAATTAATATATGAAAGTAATAGCCTACTTGTAAAATATATATATATATATATATATATATATTTCGTAGTTATTTAAATTAGTATATTCATTCCAAAATACAATTACCACTTTAATATGAACAAATACTTAATGTTTATATTACGAAATCAATGGTTTATTACGAGGACTATTATTTTGAAATGGTTCGGAAATGTGATCACCCGGAAGTACTTTTTGACAATACGCTTATCATACCGGTATGAAAACAACTTGCAACACAGCTAATGAACTTGCATAATCAAAAAAATGTCGAAAATACATTTGTTGAGGGTTTTTCTCAACGAGAGATTAACAGCTGCTGCCGAGGAGATTTTCGGAGTTGTTGAAAAAACGATAGCAGAGTATCAGGAGGAAGTTGTCCGTCTACAGAGTTTGCTTGACATTGTTCTTCAGCCTAAGATAAAGCCACACAGAGCAGGTTTGTTATTCATTACAGCACGTTTATCCATCTTACTTAACCGTCATGTATAAAAAAAATATCAGTGACAGTGTAGAAGTACTGTTAACTGTTTTACAGATATTCCTGTAGCTGTACTAGATAACTGTTAGGGCACAAGCATTGACGTTTCTTTTCATCCTTCATTCTAGACTTCCAACAGCTCACTGTTTCTGAACTGGAGATTCAACCCGAGTTTCATCACAGTGAGCAGGATTGGATTCCCAATCTTGGGCCGGAGGACCTAGAGCCCACACAGATTAAAAAGGAAGAACTCTGGAACAGTCAGGAAGATCAGTTTCAAGGGCTGGAGGAAGATGACAATGACTCCTCTCCTATCTTGGTAAAAAGTGACATTTATGAAGACCCAACTCAGTCCTCTCATTTCTATCAAGGCCAGAAGGAAGGAAATCGAGACAGAGGCCAGAAGGAAGGAAATCGAGACAGAAGCCCTCTAATCATTACTACAACTGAACGGATAAAAACAGAACCCGATGGGGGGGACTATGGGGAAGCAGAACCAATCCATGTCCCTCATAACCTCACCGTAGTAAATCCAGAATATTCTGCAGCTCCCAGTGGAAAAGGTGATGTAGTTGGTATGGAGAATGGAGACCTGTTACATTTCAATCAAGTCAAATCAAAGAGAACAAAAATTATAAAAGGACAAAGCTCACATATTAATACTATGGGTTGGAAATCCTCTCATTTATCTCTTGTGAAATTACCCAGTCAAATGAATGCTACACCCTGTTGTTGTAAAGTGTGTGGCAAATCATTTCATCACATGGGTTCATTATTTAAACACGTTCAAACCCATACAAAGGAGAAGGAAAAGCTCTGTGGAGTGTGTGGGAAGAATATGGAGTCCACCGAACGTATGAAAGATCACCTCCAAACTCACATTGCAGCTAGGTATTGTTGTCATATTTGTGGTAAATGGTTCACATTTAACAGTAATCTTAAAACGCACATGAGGATTCACACGGGAGAGAAGCCATATAGATGTCCTTACTGTTGCAAAGGATTCATTACTGGTGGTGATCTTAAAAAACATGTTAGGATTCACACGGGAGAGAAGCCATTTTGCTGTCCTGATTGTGGCAAATCATTCACTCGGAGTGGACATCTAAAAAGACACATGAGAACACACACAGTGGATAAATAATACCATTAGTCTGTGGAAAATGATTCAGCTCCAAAAATAATGTGAAAATGTGCAGAGATTCAGTTAAATTATATTGCTTTTCTAATTGTGTCAGTCTTCAATTAAAGCACTCTGATAGGCTTCATCATCGCCCTGTATAGCAGATGCAAAAAATGTATTTTCTTTCATTCAGATATGAATCATCACTGTTCTTCTCCATCTTGTATATATTTTGACAATTTTTGTTTCTATCAACAACCCAACCTTTACAACAAATGGCTAAACTTACTCAGAAAGCACATTTAAGACACATCGCTACATTTATTACCAGGTGACGGGATTGCAACCTTGTTAAGCCCTCAGTGAACTCAAACATTATTTGGACAATGACACTTTTTCTTTACTTGGTTCTGTATTCCAGCAATGAAATGATACAATGTCTAAAGTGCAGACTGTCAGCTTTAATTTGAGGGTATTTGGGTCCAAAACAGGTTAAAAACCATTTACAAGTCCCCATTTTTAGTATACCAAATGTATTTGGACAAATATAGCTTCACGGCTGTTTCTCATTTAGCAGTTTCTGTACTTTCAAAATGGTTATACTACATATGAAAATATCCTCAAAATTAAAGCTGACAGCTGACCGCCAATATATTTGTTTTGGAATTTTTGTAAATGTCCATAGTATAATGGCCAAATGTTTAATAGTTTTTCGATCCTCTTAAACCAGGTGTAGCTTGTCATTTTTTTAAATATGTAAGCTTCCAGACAAGATTGGAGGTGTGGACTCATGAGACTACAGTTTTACTAATCTGTTTTTTTTGTGATTGTCTTGAGATATTTGCCTATTGATTTCTGCCCCCAGCCTGGAATTGTCAACATTTTAGGTAATTAAGGGAAATTGTAGAAATTGCTGTAATTTCAAGTAACACTTGGTATTTGTGAGAGATATTTTTAAAAATATGTACCATTTTTAAACCCCCACATCTCATGTGATGCACCTTTACATTGTAGAATCCCTCAATTGCAATGTCTTCCAAAACAATTTATCAAATTCTCTTATCTCTGTGATTGACACTGAAATGCCACAGATTTATACAATCAACATTTTACAGAGAACCATACTGGTGATACATTATTTCTATAAAAACAGTTTTAATATTATAAAAATGGGTTTTAAAACTTGCTTCAAATTATTTTGTATGTTCGGTATGCAAATGCCATTTCCAGAATTAGTCTATAATACTTTATTTAGGTTTATCCACATGTTTTCTCCTGTGCATAGTTGTACATTTATTGCAAACCTTTCATCATTAGTCACCAAATTAGTGGGGTGTTTGGATGTTAAGGAAAATATTTCAAAAGATTCAAATATTTCATATAGTTGCAATAAACTGTTTTCAAACTCAAAATGTTAAATGACTGTCTAGAAATGTTATGTTATATTTGATTCAATTAACATTCTATTCATACGTTAGGGCCTTGAATTCACCCTCTGCATTGACATCAAAAAGAATGTGAATATAAAAGTTTGACAATTCTCAAATAGAAAAGAGTAATATTTACTCATTATTAGTAAGTTCTGTCTTTAAATCAGTAATCATAGTATAAGATCTTAATTGAAAAAATATATTATACTATATTGACAAGCAACTGTCTTGGTTTTACATTCATCACATTTTCAGTGTGTATTATTGCAACTGTATGTAACTGCCTCGTGCATTTAAAATTATATTTTTTATTTATTGGCATCACTACAAATGTCATTTTTTCACACAATTGTACAAGAAGCAGCAAGAAGTCAAATTTTAAGGTTAATATTTGCAGTTTGTCGATGAGAAACTGAAAGAGGGGGACATGGGGAAGAAAGTGGTTTTCCTTTCTTTTTGTCTTCATTGTCTGTTATTTAAATAGCATTGATTAATAGGTCAAGAACAATTCTGTAGGAGTTATTGTACTGTTATTTTTGTATTTGTGTCTAATAAAATATTTAAAACAAATTGCAAGGTGAAAACAATGTGCTATACATTCAGACGTTTCTGACCATAGTGCAAATTTCTAAACATCAGTAATGGATCCTACTTAAAGGATTTAGTGTAATCATTCTAATTACAGGGAAGCAAATATTTTCTTAGAAAGTCATAGAACCTTAACTGATTTAATCATCTATTCGCAGTTCAATTGCTTCAACTATGTGTACTAAGGCTTGAATGGTTACATTCTTTGGTTCAAAAATACCATCAAATATTTTTGTTGCCTTTAACACATTTCTCTTCTTTGATCCATCCATTTTAAGTGCATCAACATGCGAGACCTGTCACTTGTATACAGTGTACTGGTGGTAACTTACCACTTGAGTTGTGCTGGAGCTGTTCAGGGTGCTTCACATGCCCTTGTTTTAGTATAAAGTCAGAAATTGCAATGTCAATGAGGTCAGCAGTGTTATACCTTTGAACAATACTAACTCAAAGGTACATTTTCTGTCATGTTTTGAGTGTATCATTCTGAAGAGAAATTACACTGCTCAAAAAAATTAAGGGAACACAATTGTCAAAGTACAACACTAAGTTAAACTTCAGGGGGATATACATCTGTCTAGTTAGGAAGCTTAAGCGATTGTGAATCGACGTTACCTGTTTGGTGCAAATGAACGTGACAACTGGTGCACTGGGGAGGCATCAGTAAGACAACCCCAAAAAAAGAAATGGTTTTGCAGGTGATGGCCAGAAATAATTGCTCTCTTCTTATCCTTCCTGACTTATTGTTTTCTAGTATTACATTTTGCTATTGTTCTTGTCACTGGTAGCATGAGGTGGTATGTGCAGCCCATTCAGTTTGCACAGGTAGTCCATCTCCTCCAGGATGGCACATCCATAGGTGCCATCGCTGTCAGGTCTGCTGTCTCCTAATAGTCTCAAGAACATGGAGGAGATACCAGGAGACTGGCCATTACACAAGGAGAGCTGGAGCGGGTTGTAGAAAGGCATCAACCCAGCAGCAGGACCTCCTGTATCTGCTCCTTTGTGTGGGGAGGAACAAGAGGAGCACTGCCAGAGCTGTACAAAATGACCTCCAGCAGGTTACTGGTGTGCATGTTTCTGATCAAAGGGTCAGAAACAGACTCCGTGAGGGTGGCATGAGAGCCCGGCATGCTCTAGTGGCACCTGTGCTCACAACCCAGCATGATGCTGCTCAATTGGCATTCAATAGAACACCAGAATTGGCAGTTCCACCATTGGCGCCTCATTCTCTTCACAGATAATATCAGGTTCACACCGAGCATGTGACAGATGTCAACGAGTCTGGAGATGCTATAGTGAACGTTATGCTGCCTGCAACATCATCCAGCATGAACAATTTGGAGGTGGGTCAGTGATGATCTAGGGAGGCACATCCTTGGAGGGTTGCACAGACCTCCATGTGCTAGCCAATGGTACCCTGACTGCTAAAAGGCCTAGTACACGGCAAGTCGTAGTTGGAGCACTCAACAAAAAGGATGGAATCAGTGTGTCGATCTTTTAATCCATAATGTAAATAAAGGTGACTGATGTTTTGACACCCTGCTTGGCCTTTTGGTTGTTTTCCATGGCAAGTATTTTTTGTAACATTTTTGTCTCTGTTGTTGGGTACCACTCCTACCTTTTGTTTGCTGAGGTGCATAGCCCACCTGACCTCTCACCCTGACTGCCTTTAGGTACCTGGATGAAAACGTTATGTATTGGTGCATCCGGCTGCCAAATAGCACCACAGACTGTCCAGGAGCTCACTGATGCCGTGATCAAGGTTTGGATGATCCCCCATTACACCATCAGCCGACTCATCAGTTGCATGGTCAGACATGGTCGGGAGTGCACATAGGCACGAGGTTTGCCATACACACTGCTGAGTTATATTACGAATTGCCGTGATGAAATTCACGCAAGTTGGAACAGCCTTTGATTCTAATTGTTTAATTCGATTTTCGGAGTTTGAATACAGCCCTCATTCGGTTAGTGATTTTGGTTTCCAATTACCGTTGTCACACCATTGTTCTCAACGAAGTACACAATGTAAATTGTTTGATATTTAATAAATTTCCTTCATCGAGACCCGATGTGTATTTAAGTGTTCCCTTATTTTTTTTCGAGCAGTGTATATTATAGAAAGTAATCACATACATATTTAGTTCTTGTATAATATGACACTAAATATGGCAAAGATAATGATAATTTAACTTTAAATATAATAATCATATATGTGATCATGCATCTGACAACCTCCGTGTATGGCAGGTGCTACTCGGGTTTCTTTGCTATAGATAATAAAGACTGACCTACAGCAATATAAGAGTGCATCAATGAAAACATTTAGCAGAGATCTCACGTTCATTTCCCAACAATCAGAAAGGCTAAATACTAGTGGGATTTGGCGCAAGCACGTCCTCACCCAGACTGCCTACGTAATCGTGACACACCTGAGAACTGGGACACTGGTAGCACTAGTAGTCCAGCTTCTTCAATCGATGAAGTTCAAGAAAACTTGTATGCCTACAACAACGTTCAAGATCCTCTCTTTAAATTGAATTTGAACATGATTTGATTATATATTTTACGCGCAATGAGTGTTCCATGGAGTTTGTTAACGATTCTGAGTTTGATGCACCACACGGAATCAAGGTGTTCGCCGACTTCTTATTATAAAAACTGTTGGATTCGCCGATACCCTGGGATTTTCATCGATGTTGAGGAATCTCAAAGAAGAGGCGCGCAACTTCTAAAGTATTACCAAGAAGAAACGGCCCTGAAATGCAGCCGAACCTGTTGCCTTACGAGAAATTGTAAGTTTAATCAAATCTTTCAGGTTTGTATAGAATTTTCAATATTGATTATGAGCATTCAACATAACCCCTTTAATAATCAATTGTAAAATTATTGATAATTTATGATCAATTTGTGAATAATACACGAACGGCAGCCAGGTTAACACTGAGCTGTTTGACTACGCAATACATAGTTGTTTACTAACAGTGGTATGACGCATGTGTAAATACATAATATACTTTTTAACTTTTAGTTTCTTGTAACCTGGCGGTATTCCACTATGACACCATCCAAGAGAATGTGAACTGTTTTCATCTGCATTGTCCTACCCTGGAGAGTTGCATCCTAACCCAAAGAGGAAACGTTATTCTATACAACATCACTAAAGGTGCGCGTCCAGTATGTAATTTAGACCCTGCACTTAACGTAGAGGCTACTTTAAGTTTAAATAAATTCTACAACAAGCCAAAACATGTTTATCACTGGTAATTACTACCAAAAGTAAATAAACAGCTTAACCTATGAACTTACTGCACAACCTTATAAAGCACATTGACTGATTGAGTCTGACTGTAGGTTGGGCATTTGGTTTCACACAGGTGTGGATCCTGACCTTTTGGTGTTTGGGAAGTACTTCACCTCCAACGTACGGGTTTTACCTAACTTCTACACCAGAGCCAATGTGTCAGAACCCCTTGCCTCTGACAAGCGGCAGTTCAACCATCCACCCCTGCCGCCACCCCGGCCACTAACAGTATCTCCCACAGCCAGGGTACCCAGAACCACCATAGCAACTACCACTGCAACTACTACCACCACCCAAAGCTCTACTCAAGGTACTACTCATTATCCCATCACATCCACTCTCTCCTCCACCCCTGGGACCCATGCCCGCACCACCACCACCACAACTAACCCTTCCGCCTACACGTCCCATATCACCTCTGCCTATCAGTCAACCCACAAGAAACCCATCGCCAACCCACAATCCCCTAACCAGCAGCCCACATCTACAGCCGGGCCGGCTGCCACTTCCTGTTCCACCAGCCCCCCGGCCAACACGGACGGCAATAACAAGCGGGAGCCCAACGACACCAGGAATCACACAGCAGCCGCGGGGGGTGGAGAAAGTGGCCAGGACGGCCACGGTGGAGGGGAATCGCCGCCCCCTGGTGGTTCAAGCCCAGGCTGGCATGTCTTAGCCCACTCCCTGCTGGTGGCGGCAGTGACAGTGGTCACTATTCTGATGAGCTGCTGCTGCTCCGTGCTGCTGGTGGTGAGTTGGAGGGGTCGGAGGAAGAGGAGAGGCCGCTACCGGACCACCTGGAGGGGGAAAGGGGGGTCTATGCGCCTCGTTAAATATGTCATCGTTAGGGAGAGCTGAGGTAACTGTGGGGTTGATCAACAGGGACCAACAAAGCTTTTATAAGATACTGCACACCTGGGATGAAAAAAATTGAATGTCCACTTTCACTGACCTGCAAATATTTAGATGTTTTTCTAGTCCCCTCAAAAATCAATTTTGTCAGTAGTGTGGAAAAAACTGCTGAAACTAAAATGTGGAGATTAGGGGAAAATCACTGGTGTAAATGTTTTTCTACATCCAAAATATCGACATTATAATTTAATCAAAAATTGTTAACATTCTGACATGTTCAGTATATTGTAACTTATGTATAGAGCTATACGTATTTATAAAAACATATGGGTTATTTTGTATCAGGTAGAGAACGAAGAACATGCCAAAACTGTAAGGCCAAAGTGGTGGTTAAAACTGTGCGTTAATGGACTGAGTTTTACAGTAACTGCTGATGCGTTGTGGAGGTCATTAGACTGAAGAAAGACGATACATCCTTTTGGTAGACCTACAAACGGCTGAACAAAATCAAACGACTGTTGATGCCAAACTTCATGGAGCGTGCCCCATGTCTGCTCTGCTTTAAGTGCATTGATGAGGGCTTCGAAGAAAAAACAAAAGCTGCAACAATCCCAGTGCTGTTCTGAGGAAGTAAAGTGTTAAATGCACTGTGGTCCGGCTCCGGCTCGGACCCATCTCGCCACCACTCCTCTCTCCATCAGAACATCTCTGCTGCGCATTAAGTTGCACCTGATTCACAACCACATGGCTCAGAACAGAAGCTCTCTAATGATTTGGCAGATTCCTCTTTTTTATAATAAAAAACATCATCCCATTACTGAATGTGTCCTTTCACTCCTCTTCGTCCCCTAAGCAAGATGGGGGAGAAAGGGGTGGGGTTGAAGTCTGGAGGGAGGTGGGTGAGGTTGATTGGTAATACAGTGAACGTGTCCACTGTTTAGTAATGTAAATAGCACGTTTAAACAACGTTAATATTGTAGTACATATTTCACTTAATGCACCTAATACATTTTTATGCTTCAGGCTCTCAGTTTTACTTGGAAAACAGCATAATGTATTAAAACATAAGAGGTTCATTTATTTTTGCCAATAAATATTTCACATAAGACTGATGCATCGAACTGTGTGTATGGAGAAACTGGATGATACATTAGCCTCCAACCATTTCACTGGCTAACTCCCTTGACAACTACAGTGGACCTGAAATAACTACTGCTCATACTCATGTCAGTGTGTGTTGAGACAAATACATTTTATAGTTTGAGTAGTTTCTTCACAGCCTCCCTGTACTGGAGAATGCTGCTCTCGCTCTCTCCCTCATTCTTCAGTCTGATCACAGACTCCCTGTACTCCTGCACCTCCGGTGTCCCCAAAAGTTTCTCCCTCACTGAGTCTTCCTCCACCTCCCCCGCCACCTGCATGCGAACCAATGTGGACAGGGCATTCTTCTGAGAGGGGCTGTCCTCCCAACTGTACTCCTCCATGTCTGCCACAGTCTTTTCAGACTCCCAGGCCTCCGTTTTCTAGAGAGGAAGTATAAGAGCACCATTGTTAGCTGTCCATGTCAGATCAAGAGTATTACGGCTTAATACAAGTCTATAAGGAGAGGTATGGGTCACATTAGCATAAGGTGTTGCACAGGAGTGCAGGGCAGCCTCTTTTGTCATTGTGGATTTGGGAGGAAAATAGCGAGTGTGTCCTTAACAGTGGTTGTTTAGAGGCTGCTACTTGCGTCATGAACATGAATAGCTTAGCGGTTTGTGGCTATTACTAACTGATTATGACTGCTTGACAGTCACATGGATAGGACTTATCCCTGACCTGGACCATCAACAACAGCCACCAGACAGAGGTCAAGAAGACCTTGATTCAATTCCATCATGTCGTTCTTCTAAGATCATGCATTTTGATAATAATGGCGCAAATATTGATTATGATGGTGATAGTGACAGTGCTACTGATCACAAATTTGCATTGTGCAGTTCCATTCAACAAGAAAGAAGGTCTGTTCAAAATGTTGCTGGAATGGCTTTGATAATATAATAAAAAATAGATGTTGGGGCCTCAACCAGTCTCTTCCCTGGGCCAACCAAAAATCTCTAAAATTACCACTGGAACTCTGTGAATGGTTTCTCCCTCTTTACAACATGCTAGACTGTCATAATCTGTTTTTCAATTTGGCTTCAAGCCACCTCATTCATTTGGAGCAGGCAGACGTTCTGTAGCCACAAGGTTGTTACCAGCCTTTTAGGCTGCAAAACACGCGACATGCTGCTCGTTTGATGCCATGTCCTCCTCTAGAATGCACTTTGACCTATGATTGGTCAAAATAGACGAGCCATTGAATATTACTGGTCAAAAAGACAACACTGGTAATGTACCACACAGGGCAGATGAAGGGCCACAAACCCCAAGAGTGACAATGACAAGCAAACGTTTGAATACGATAATATCAAATAAAATGGGGAAATTGAGCACCGTCTTTGTCTACAGGCCCTGGGCCAGTGGCCCATCGTTAATGCTGAATCCTGCCAAAGAAAATGTGGAGAAAGCGAAGTGGTCTGAATACATTCTGAAGGCACTGTAGAAGAAGTGCTCATAGTGGTGGGGCAGTGAATTGGTACAATGAAATGTAATAGTCCCTATGAGTTAGATGGCTGAATTGTGCGGGCAACAGTGTGCCAAATTGTTCTATACAATCAATTAGAAATTACATCCATAACAAAATATGGAGAAAGAGAATGAGTCTGAATACGTTAAAAAATAACTGTATATAGCTCATCCCTTATGGTACTGCAGGGACTGCAGTGACCAGTTGTTATGATAGTACAGTACAGTAAACCAATGTAGACGTCCTGCCATGTTGTGATGGGGAGCTGTGGCCTGACGCGGTGGAGCGTGGCCTGCATCAACAGCCGATAGTGGAATTAGCAACAGGCATGGTGGGTATCAGTGACTGAAGAGATGGAATCACCTCAGTGGCAGCTAACAATCAGCCTCATTGTGGGCTAGCGTTACTACCCGAGCACGGCTTCTCCATCACAGCTTCCACCAGCCTGCCGGCTGCACTGTGCCTCCCATTGTGTGTGCAAAGGGCAGCGGACAGTGTTCCGCTTCCTGGCTCTGACGCCATTCCCCAATGAGACAAAAAGCAAAGGCTTTTTACCAGCTAAACCCGACGGCCTTGGCGAGAGAAAACATCCCAAGGCACGACAGGGAGAGCCATTAAGTCCCCTGTGGCGGTATTCTCATGTGAAAGCAGCCTGTGCTGGTGACCTTGCTGGTGGATTTCTCAGGCGTTTGGTGTTAGTTTAAGTACTGTGAATAGTGGCCGGGTCAACATTTGATACTGGAGTCTGTTATCCTGTTTAAAAGGGAAATGCCACTGGGACAATGCTGCTGTAGGCCTGAATTTTGCTCACTGTCGTTTCATAGCACCTATTAGGCCTTTGCATTCATGCAAAGATGGAAAACATTATTAACTCGCCTGCTTATAAATGGTCATGATCTTGACCAAAGAGAAGGGTATTAACTCCTGAAACTGAACTGCAATGGTAGCTGTAAATAAAAACTGACCTGAAGAGTGAATCATTGAAATATTCATGTACTATTTGAAAGGCAACAGAAAAGCCTTAGTACTTCAAACAAAGCCAAATTGACCTCTAGAGACTTATGGTATCAAGTATCTCTTTCCTAGTTCATCAAGGTTCTCTGAAGCTCTGAACAGTGAAGGCCTTAGCTGCCAGACCATGTCTACACATTGTCTACCCATTAGGTGGGTCTGCTGGATGATTAGGTTAGGATCACGTCTACTCAACCTCTTTGCTACTGAATAAAACATCTTGTGTGAGGGAAATAAAACCACCTGAAAACAGCAGAGCCGGGAATTTAGTGTTTATTTGAAACTTCCAGAATGTTCTATCCTGCTGCACACAGACATAAACTTGAGTAATTAAGAGTGGTTAAACCAGACACTTACCCAAGACTCGTGATAGAGGACAGTCAGGAGGTACTTGGCGTAGTCATAATTCTGTTGTCTCACAGGGCAGCTAAATGAGCACCATGAAGAAGATCATCCATCATAAAGTGCACAGTCATCAAAAGACATGACAGTAAAGCAATAGTGGCACTCCAATCTCCTTTACCCCTCATTTAAAGGGATAGTTTGACCTAGATTCCTACTTGGGTTAGTCACTCCATGAAGGCCCATGGAGTGACTTTCACAACAAGCCAATGAATTGAAAATGTATGTTCTGAGCCACAAAACTACTTTGCAAGTGGAGGCAAACTCAAAAATTCACTTAAATCTAAACAGTCACACTAGCATACATTTTTTGGACCGCATACTGACTCAACAGCCAGTAGAATTTGGTGACTTCAAATTGTCACTATGGAACTATTTTCTGTAGCCACTGTTATTTGGCAATTATGTCATCGATACCTAGCGTATGCTAAGTGATGTCTTACAAAGTGATGTTGACACTTCCTCTTCCTGAAAAAAACATGGATAGTGCCAATTTAGTTATATTTTATTTGAATAGCAGAAATGAAAACATTATTTTGAGGAACACAACATTGACATTTTGAGGTGAACAACATCACTAGTCTTAGTTTGAAGTGTTCTGAGTAGGTTTCAGTTTGCAATGCAGCCTTTGTGGCACATTTTCAATTCATGAACTTGGACAACACTAAGAATGCTACTTGGGACAGTGGTGAATAATGCCTTGTGAAAAATGACTCAACGGGTCTTCAAGGACAATTCTGGGTAAGCGGAAATTGACCCAAATTGGAATCTAGGTCAAACGACCCCTTGAACAACTGATTTAATCTAAATAGATGTCAGTCATGACATTCTGCAGCATACGTATAGGGTTCCCATCAGAACAAGGTCTTTGAGTTAGAAGTTTGTTTTTATCTATCACACACATACATACCCTTGGGATATAATTTTAAAAGAAACAAATAAATACAAAAATAAAAAGATTGACTGGGTTCTGCAGATTTTGAAGACTAAACCACTAATTTGGGATTTTTAATAAAGAGAAGTGAATTAACGTTTTAACAGTACATTGAACAACAGGGGGTGCTGCATACCTGTCTGTGATGATGGTGATCGTGTCAGTCTCTTTGCAGTACTTCTCTCCCAGTAGCTTAACCATCTTCTTCCTGGCATGGTCGTCTAAGTTCAGACTGGACAGCTTTACCTAAATGCACAGAGACACATCCAATAGACAATATATGACTGGACTTCTTGGCTTTGTACAAGTTAGCAAAAAATCTATTAAAAGTATAAATCACATGCAATAATCTTTTAACACAAAATTAATTACATTCAACCAATCCAATTTATATTGGCCACTAAATGTTCAAACGCTGCTGCAGGTTTGAACTCAGTCCATTGAAGGACAAGTATATAGAAATCCTGATTCCTATTACAGCTTTGTGAGTGCTGTAGCCCTTGGAAGAGAAGACGTGAATACAGAGACCTGAAGAAGAGGCTTTTCAGGAGGAGGATTATAGAATAGCAACCCTGTGAGTATCTCTGGCATTATCCTGGTACAAAACCGACCAAAACCTTAAAAGGTCACGGATTTCTCAGTATTTTGACTAAGACCATAGCCTCATCGGTCAAATCCCCATACTTTCATCAGATCATGAGTCTCAAACTTATTTAAAGCAATGCTGTGCTGAAGGAACCGTGAGCCCTTTCTAGATCTGGTGGAAAACAAAAGACTATGTATATACCTTGCACAGGCAGCCTAAACACAAGGCTTTCCATATCAGGGCCAGGTGTGGTTTAAAATACATTATTTACATGTACACATAAGCATGTGTGTGTGATCTGCAACTGTGTGTGTGACTGTTCATGTGACGTGAGCTTGTAGCCACAGATGCTAACAGTAAAGCCTTGCATGACAGGATAGCATTCATGAGAGATGCAGGGTCATTAGAGGGTTATTAGATGGTAACATAATGATGGAGAGATTTTGACTGTAGAATTTATCCCAGATAAAAAAACAAAAAAACAATGACTAAGATATTTGACTAAAACATTGACGCAACAAACCATCATTCCTTAATGAAATGTTGCACCTTAGTTTCAAATAAATACTTAATACCTTTGTAGAGAATTATTGTGCAGGTTTGATCAATTTAACAATGATTTTATAAAGTTTAATTTATCTTTTAACGTGACAGTCTTATCAGCTCTAAATTGGTGTGGAATTGTCCACCGGTATCATCTCCTCCTTCAAAGTAGCCTACGTCAGCCTGAAGTGGGTGAAATGGTCTCAGCGTGTTTCAGCTGTATCCAGGACCCCTGCTTATCTTGCAATCTATCTTTGATTCTCTGACTAATCCAGGGGGATTAATGGCCAAATAATTCCTGTCAAGGTCATAGTCTGGTGTCATTGGAGCAGATGGCTGTTGATTAATCAAAATAACCTAGAGATTTTTCTTTAAAAACACATGTTGGATTATTGATCGAATGATCCATAACTAATGAACAATGTATTTTATAAAGCCATTTTTCTCTCCAAGCAGTGTAAAGATAACCAGCCTAAAACCTCAAAGAGCAAGCATCAAGAAGACATGAATGCACCGTGACTAGCGAAACATAGAAAGAAACCTAGAGAGGAGCTGGACTCTGAGGGTTGGTCAGTCCTCATCTGGCTGTGACGGGTGAACATTATAAGATTACAGCAAATTGTTTAATTTAGAGAACATTTTTGTCTGAATGTTTTCATATGATGAAATATTGATATGCCAAACATTATCTAGATGGGATTACTTTCCCTAAAATTCTTAATTTTCATCCACTTGACAAATTTGTACTTGGTTTTACATCGCAATGTTTATTTACACGTCATGACCTGCAATATTTTCTGTTGTGCTACACATCCTGTAGGAAATCTTTTATGCATGTTATGTCTCCACTGACTAGCTCATGTGTAGAAATTTCCCCTTAATATCAGAAGGGAACTCATAGATCAGTTGTTAGAGAAAGGCTGAGGTAACGGCTGAGTTGGGAATTTGTTTCCCACGGGGAGGACAGCATAGATATTAATTCAGTAACTATTGGAAATCCTTTTGGATTAAATAGTTCTTTAAATGTAGAACAGATCCCCAAAAGAAGATTAATAAAATCTAATTTTAAAAACTGCTTTCAGTTTTTCTAAAAACTCAGACATTAGCAGTAAATCTCCTGTAGTTGTTGCGCAGTATAAGGAATCTGAGAATTTTTTTCTTATTTTGGAGCTTAAATCAGAGATTAAAATAACCCATTTATTTGATAAAGCTTTACATTTTAAAATCATGTCTATAGCTGGTTTTATTCCTCCACTTGGCGCGAAATGAAGCCAATTCTAGCGACTGAAGATGTCATAAAAAAGTAGTTTGTATTATGATGCTTGCTGGCTTTGTGGGACTATGAGGAGGAATTGAACCAGGCTGGTATCTTGTGTACATAACCTACAATAGCTTTACTCTTTAACATAGAAGATTTTGATGCACAACAGACATATCACTGAGCTAACAAGCATAAGATGTTGCCAGATAAATCAAGAGCAGAACTTTCAGGACAGACATTAGTTTTTGGAGTTTCTTTATTCTCACCACAGAGTTGAGAGCAAAGCACGGGCCGGTGACAGAAAACTCTCATCTGAGGTGAAAGAGCCAAAAGGTAGGTGGTACAAACCCTTTTCCATTGCAGGTTTCAGTTGGGCTGTAACCGGTACACAGATTTACAGTCCTCATAGGTGGGACTACAAGCAAACAGAATCTCTGAATGGAGAATATCTCACAGTGGCTCTGTCACCCAACATCAGATTTTTTTAATAGATCAAAGCCTGGCTACTGGTTGAATAATAATATTGCAAACGTACACCACTATGCAAGTATCTAGGAGAAGCAATTTATAGGCTTAAAAAAGACAGACAATGAAGACCTGCACTGAAAAAGTCCACTAGACATAAGCTGCGAGCTGTTTAGTGAAGCCCCACATCCCTTCTATATAAAAGACAATAGGAGCATTACCCTGCACTTCCAATGACTTCGCTAAAAAGATTACATTTTACTCTTAGTGTTTTAATCAGTAAGCTAAAGCTCCGAGTCCCAGACCCTCACTCTGAGATGGGCTATGTAGAACACAGGACAGAACCTCACTCTGAGATGGACTATGTAGAACACAGGACAGAACCTCACTCTGAGATGGACTATGTAGAACACAGGACCGAGTCACTCTGAGATGGACTATGTAGAACACAGGACAGAGTCACTCTGAGATGGACTATGTAGAACACAGGACAGAGTCACTCTTAGATGGACTATATAGAACACAGGACAGAGTCACTCTGAGATGGACTATATAGAACACAGGACAGACACTCACTCTGAGATCGACTATATAGAACACAGGACAGTCACTCTGAGATGGACTATGTAGAACACAGGACAGACCCTCACTCTGAGATCGACTATATAGAACACAGGACAGAGTCACTCTGAGATGGACTATGTAGAACACAGGACAGACACTCACTCTGAGGTTGACTATTCGGGCAGATGGGTTTCTGATTGAGGTGCCGGCTGACACGTAGTCTTTCCATTCTATTTTTATGGGGAAGTGCTCATCACATTTCACAGTGGTGTCCAGAGCAGAGGGCCACTCTGTGCAGAACACTGCAGGGAAAGAAAAAACAGAGAAAGTCCATGAAATAACAATCAGTAAATATGTCAAATAGGTGTTTCGCAGAAAAACAAATTTTACTTACATTTCAGAGCTTCACAATGTTTCTTTATGGCAGCTGGAGTTAAATGCAAAAAGTTTGGAATCTGAAAGAGGCAATTTAGTAAACACGACATTTAGGGAAACTGAAAAACAAAGCCGTTTGCTGATCCAGTATGATTGGACAGCACAATAAAATTGATCAGTAACGGTCAAATGTACCTCCGACCCAGAGCTGGGCACCAAACCATTAATTGTTAATTAACAAAGTAAACATTTTCGTTAACTATCTAACATTTAAGTCAACAATGAAAATCATTATTGGACTAAGTAACTTCCGTTACATTTAACTTTCGTTAACTCGTGTCCACTAACCCGAAAAATCCATAAATATACAAAACCCTCTAGAGTCTAAGCCAATGTTTGCGAAGTTAACCTTTTGCTAAATGGATTAACGGTTAATGAAGTTAACTTCGTGATTAACTGTGCCCAGCTATGCTCCCCACCCAATGCAGTCAGATATCTCTGACATCATGCCAAGTTGGAGGTCACGGCATCTGACCTTGATGAGTTCCAGGTTGCCCTTCTTCTCCGGAGGCACCCCTCTCTTTACTGGGAAGCCCATGCGGACGGGGAGGGGCACAGAACCCGGTCTAAATGGGGCAGCGGTTGGATACACTGCAGTCCAATCCTGGTCTACAGGCATCCTGTCTTTCCTGGGCTCACCCTCCTGTTACACCAGGAAGACAGCAGAGGGAGGAGACTACAAGTTAGAGATCTGTGTCACTACTTTTAATGTTGACCTTTCTTCCAAAGGAAACACCACGCTATTCAGGGTCTTACCACGCTGAAGTCTAAACCAGAATCCTGACGTTCCACAAAGAACACATCTGGCCTTCTACCTCGATATGTGGCCAAAAGGAGTCACAAGGGCGTGACAGAGCAAAGCAAGGCAGTCAAAATCTAATTATCCACCACCCTCTGAGGTACCCTTGGGCAAATCCACGCACAGAATTCAAACCCTGGTCACATTATAACGCAAACAAACTTACAAATTAGTTCCCGTTACAACTTGGAACTCAGCCTGACCTGCTAGCTGTGCCTCAACACTGTTTTAGCATCATAAATGTAGGACGGTATCCTTGGAGCCAAGCAGTGATGGAAGGGTTAATTTGTAATAAAAATAAATGTTGGGCAACAGGTTAGTGAGCCGGAGAGAATCCCTGTGTATAGTCCGGTAGAGTGACTTGAAGCTTGTGATTCATTAAGGCTGGTTTCCTTGCATATATTATACTAAACTCATGGAACATTAACCCAGAAGACTGGGGTGGTAGCAGCAATGTGTTCAGGTGTCGGAGTTGTTTTTGTTCCAAGCTGTTAAGCCCCTCCCCCAAAAAATAAACAACAACGTGAAAACACAATTACCCCAAATAAAATACTGATCAGATGTAGTGTATACAGGACAGTGGCTGAGCATGAGGCTGAGTACACATAGTCTGCTAGGTCAGTGGTTCCCTAACTGTGATAGCCCTGTACTAAACGCCCTGAGGGTTTTTAAAAATACACAGATTCATATTGGTGTTTACTTGCCTCTCTCCTTGGTCTTCTGATGCTAGGTCCTCTATTACCTCTGTCAGGAAAACCTGAAATTGATAAGGATTGTGTCAGAAAACATCATACATACAACTTCAGTATTCCAAAAGGTGGATTAGTAGCTTAGCAAACCATGCAAAACTTGTGCAAATTGAATTTTCAGCTCCAGAACGATAGCTAGAAATGTTGCTTGATCATTGACCATAGCAACAAGCGCTGAATCAAACCTAGTACCAAAAAGGTTATGTTGATTTCATTCTGTACAAGTGAATAAAATGTGGGGTTTATACACCGATCAGATTACAAACAGTCACTATGGCCTGTCCACTTGCAAACCATTTAACATTTGAGCCTGCATTTGAGCCTGCATTGAGCAACGGAACACATTACTGGACATTAAATAGATTGTTTTCAACTGACCCAATCTGCACTTATTAATGACTTTAACTAGAACCATCCATTTTAAAACCAGAAACTTTGTGACTTTTTCTGAATAAGAAAAGCAAAAATATTTTCAGCGGAGCATAAATCTGTTAAATCTGATTCATTACATGTTATTTTTACAGTACAAATCAATGCTTTCTATATCAAAATGTAGGTTGCCCCTCTTTGAAATCACCTAGATTCATGCATTTCACACGTTTTGTATTAAAAGCTCTCCTGCACACATTAACACCATACATGTCACTTCTAACATACAGAAATATAATATATCAAACATGGTCTCAGGGATGGTTAACTCTAGATATATCTTCAGTCTCCACTGAGGTACATAGATCAGCTTTTAGCTTTTCTACACATCACATTTGGGTTACATTCAATTATCATTTTAACCTGAAAGAATCGGTGCCACTGGGGTAATTTGAAAGGATTACAGAGGAATAAGATTGCGTCTTATGAATAGCGTGTTCATCAGTATTGTTTTGGTGTGGCGTGTTCCCCTATTATTTATAACATGTGTCGATGCAGGGTTCATCTGCAAAAGAGAACTTTGGACGCTGTATGACCTGCCCTGCAATAATAAAGGTAACAAATGCATCAGAACGATACAATAAGTGCAACCACAATTGTGTGAAATGAAACTTAAACGTTTCTCCAATAAACTTTTGGTATTGCACTTATCACAACACCTATTTCTGCAACACCTATTTCTGCAAATTTTTTTAAAAGGTTCTTGAGTTCTGAAAACATGCTATTACTATGTGCCTGCAGGAGGAACTTCATAGGTTTCACTCCAGATGAAATAACCAGACATGAATTGATGTACGCGATGCGCCCAACAACGAAGTGACTTCTCAGGGTACAATGCTCATATTTGACCCGTCAACTGAACAACAGCAGCCAATGGTTTCGGTTTACGGGACTGAACAAATGCCCGATAGAGTTAGGATTTTTTCCGTAACATACCAAACGTTTCTCGGCAAAATGAATAAACTCCAGGTTAGTTAGCATATTAGCCAGCAAGTACGTTAGCACGGTTTCTCTTGGTGTCAGACAACGACATGAATGGAAACTCACCTTTTTTTGGACTTGAATTATTGGTAGACAACGCGGTTGCGTATGTGGCCCGATTTAACACCTTATGCACATTCCTTCCATACATTTGACAATGTATTCGTCCTAAGGACAACAGATTTATGTTCAATGTGTGTGCAGCCATCTTTGAGGATGCAATGTCAAACTATGGCAAGCGGAGGGGGATAACGACGTTTTCGACAAAGAACGTGAAAAAAGAAAAGACGCCCTCTTTGGTGTAGTTAATGAATCTAACTTTGGGAACAAGTGAAAACAATGGCCTATAAATCAAAAAGATTGGCTGTGTTTCTATTTCTGTAAAAAGAAATACGTGTATTTAAAATGTCCAGAACCTTATCTGTTTTACAATATAAGAGCTCAAGTAATATGTGTAGTATATGGGCTATTTGACCAACGCTGTACTAGGGATATGCCTCGCTGGATCCTTAAAAAGCAGTGCCTCTGATGATATCCTTGTCATCTTAGCTTGTTATATCCTTGACAGACAGAATGCAAACTTATTTCAACCGCGGAGGTCACGTGCGTCAGGTGGATAATTCGGTTTGCAAGACTAAAGGCTCTGTCCACGTGTGCTTGTCGGTCAGCAGCATCCCTGCCGCCCCTCGAGCAACGCCGCCACCAGCTGTTGTTGCTTTTAGTTACAAAACATTACCCGGTTCCTGACAGCAGCACTTCAGAGACAGTGGCAGAAACCACGAGTGGATTTCTTTCTGATTTCTAATGTTCTTTTTTGTAACGGTGTCCATTTAATTTACGCAAAGTAAGTTTTGCAGTTGGGTACCTCTTTGACAGTCTGTATCTGTACGTCCTCAACTGAAAGGTAAGTTCAACGAAATTAATGTAATGTTTACTAAGTTGTCTGAAACTATTTTAAAACGAAACCTTTTATTAGATGGCAGCCTTTTAGGATCCTAAGTCAAACTCTCGTAGCTTATATCTAAACAAAAGTCGGTCATGAATACCCTTCGTGAATTACAGTGGCATTTGGGCACTGCATTTTGTGGTTAAACGTGTTTGGGTGAATCTTCCTAATCCGAATGGCAAATGGTAATTTAACAACTTTAAATGTTTCACATTATGGTAGCATTGTGCCAACAGTAGGAGTAGTAAGACTGACGGAAATTGCAGCAGAACTATTTTTTTTGAAGTAATATAAGTATTTTGCTTAAAATGCATATTCCCTTCTTTTGTGACGGTTGGATTTAGACAACGAAATACAGACCCCTCCCTCCTAGAAATCATTGATTTCCCCCGCTGTAACACCGATGACATAAAGCTGATATACAAAGATTGCACGAGTTAACGAAAAAGTACTTGAATAGCCTTTTGATTGTATTGCTCCATAATGTATGAAATAATTTTGTTTGTTCAATGTCTAGCATTCAAAGTAGTTGATAGATATCAGTAAATCCCCCAAACATATAACAGCTCCTATACACGCTACCACTGGGCCAAGCCAATTTGCTAACCTACTGGAGTTGCTTACAGTAAAATTAATATTAATACATTTCACGTTATAAAGGTATTTACGTTTTCTTATTAAATAACAATGCACAAAATCTGAGAACTCAAGGGGCCAAACTCAAGGGACTGCATTTTTGCTGCCACAATTTAACAATTACCTATGGTAACAATCCCGGTATTGTGTGTTATGTACCTTCTTCCAAAAACGTGTCTGACACATCTTATTTGGGCACACCTGTTAATTTGATAGCTGAACTGAACACAGCTTAATAGACTGTAGCCAGAATACAAGCATATGTGACAACTGTGACATGTCATTTATGTTTTCATTTTGTCTGTTTTTGGCAGTTTTGTTTCTGGTGAATATGTATGTGCTCCAATACTTATTTCCCACAATGTTTCAGTCTCCACACATGTACTTTTTCAAACAATGTTTAGTCCTAAATATTTAAACTTAGACGCCACAGCAAGGTTAAAAAGATTGTGTTTCAATAGCGAATGAGTGATGAATTTGCCTGCATGTTTTTCCATGTTTCCTTTTGTAACTGAAGGTAACTTAGGAGTCCTATGCCTAACAGAGTTATTGTGTGTTTGATGGTTGTCCAGCATAGTTTAAAGAACAGAGAAACTAAAGCCTGGGGACCACAGTGTTTGTGAAACCAGTCTGTCATCACATGCCCTACTGAGGACAGACATGGTGGATGGTTCCTAGCTCCTGTTACATTTCAGCCTCCCCATCACAAAGACTTGTTTCCAAGGGCTTAAGTGACCATGATCCATCCGTTCATCACTTTTCAGACCTGTATCAGATACCTTAAGAAAAGGGTACTGACACCTAATTAGTAAACTTGACTTATCTCAGATGTTTTAGGGCACAAGACCACCAACCACTACTCCCCTCCCCCCTCATGTATCAATCCACTGCTCCGGTCACTTTAAGGGCACCAAATCTTTACATCTTCAGTGCCTTCAGAAATACATTTTGTTGTCATAGGCTTCATTTACTGTTGATTCAGTATTTTGAAAATTGAATATTTGAAAATACTTTTACAATATCACTCCAAATTTACCTAATTTGTGCTTTGATCATTTTAATTTCTCTAGAACTTGGAGTCAACCTGTGGCAAATTGTATTGATTGGACATGATTTAGAAACACACACACACACACACACACACACACACACACACACACACACACCACAGTTCATATCAAAACCAAGCCATAAAGTCCAAAGAATTCTCAGTAGACCTCAGATTTGTGGAGTGGATTAGATCTGGAGGTTTTAAAACTTATTCTGCATTGCTGAAAGTGGGATCCATCATTGTGAGATGGAAGATGTTTGGAATCACCAAAACTCTACTTGGAGCTAGACATCGGCCAAACCTAGTAACTGGGCGAGAAGTGCCATAGACGGGGAGGTGACCAAGAACCTACAGGCTTCTCTAACGGAGCTTCAGAAGCCTTTGGTGCTGGCTAAACAAAATCCACTCCTGAGTAAAAGGCAGATGACATGAACCAGGAGATACCATGAGTTTGCCAAGGGCACTTAAAGGACTTTGAGATCATGCAGAAAAACATCTGGTTTGATGAGACCAAAATCAAACATGTGGGCCTGAATACCAAGCGCAATGTCTGGTGAACTCCAAGTATGCTCATCATCTGGCTAACACCATCCCTATGCTGAATGCTGGTGGTGGTAGCATCATGCTATGTATTACAGACATAATTATAAATTAAGTCTGTAATACAACAAAACGTGAAGGGGTCTTGCCGAATTATATTTGCTGAAGACTCTTTATGAATGTGAATTGCAAACTTTCAGTTTTCTGTGAATTATATTAATTCTGTATCTTTCAGTATTTATGGTAGTGTTTCAAGTTGTTTGCCCAGTCCATGTCTGATGGCTCTCAGTAATAGACTTAATGAAATTCCTCATCATTACCAGTTTGTATGTTCTGTTTTGTGCCTGTTATGGGGTTTTAAACACCGATCACACGTGAAAGGAGATCGCTGTAATGATGAAGAACAGAGATGCCAGAGTACTCCATTTCCGTAGTCACAGTGGTAATCCCTTGTCCATCCTTATCCCATTCCCCATGCAACATTAATGGACCTGAAATCTTGGTGAGATCTCTCTGGGCTCAAGCCAGTGTCATGGTGGTTAATAGTTAAGTACAGGCACAAGTAACCACTACTATTTTGACTGAAGGGAGATTAAATTCACTGCCTTTTGGACAAGAACAGAATATACAAAGATCAATTTAATGTCTGATTTAAGTGTTTGCTCATTCTCAAGGAGATGTATATAGACCCCAGGAAAAGTAGCATCTGCTTTGGCTAAACCTAATGAGGATACTCATGAAGAGAATAAAGACAAGTAGACAAGAGAAACTGCACCTGTAGAGGATGAAACCCAAGGTAAGCAATGTCATCTGTAGGCATGTTGAATCCAAGCTCCTTCTCGCCTCATTCTCCTCTATAGAATAGCACCATCCTCCAGAAAAGTAAAGGACCGTAATTAGTCGTGGTCAATGGCTTTTTGACTTTGAGCCAGGTCTGAAAAGTGGTGATTGGATCATTGTCTGTGAAGCCTTTGTGGTGGGAAGCTGAAAGGTAACACTTCAGACAACCTGAAGCAACTTGTGGACATTACAGGGTGTGGCTGGCAGCTTCTATTTCAGTCTGGCACTAACACACTGTTTCATCTAAACAAGGTCTTGAGGATTTTTTCAGTCGTTGGTGTTAAGGGTTTAAGTGCTGGTCCGGAACCAAAGCCTGCGGAGTGCCAACCCTCTTAGGATCAGTGTGTGTCTGTCACTGTTATCACTCAGGCAATCTGATACAAAATACAGACCTGTCACTGTTATGTCCCTGACCATCGTAAATGACCACTCTGACCTTGTCTTGTGCTCTGCAGGTCTGGCCAAACATGTAGCCTTACGAAGAGTACTTCAGCCTCTGAGGTGGAGAAAGTGCCTCACAGTTGTTTACCTTCTCCCACCGGGGACATCAAGTCTCAACCTTGACCCGGCTGCCTGCTCCTCTCAACCGGTCTTTCCTCCTGGGCATTATGGGTGAGAAGCGAGGACATCCCTTCCAGCTGCTGAACCGCTCGCGTAGAGACTTCAGTGGACGTGGTGGTATCCTCACTAATATGGATAGGTGCCAGGGCCTGGGCTCCATGGACAGCGCTACCGCTGCTGGCAGTACGCGCTACTCTCCTGTTTCACTGGAACTGGACCCCACGGTGAATAATGGATCAGGCATTCCCTGCAGCCCGCAGACAGACACAAAGGACCCATCGCTGCACATCGACGGCCAGCTTCCTGCCTACTGCCCGATTCCTTCTCCTCTGCCCCGAGCCAGTCGGAAACCCTTCCAGAGTCCCTACATCACCAAGACTAGCATGCAGGGGGATGTCTACAACTTCCTAGAACGACCCGCTGGATGGAAATGCTTTCTGTACCACTTCTTGGTGTGAGTACCTACTTATTCAAACCTTGGATGGTCTGTTCCACACAACGCTAGGTAACTGATAGACTGCACTGCTTCTAGATTTCACCCATTTCTAAATATAACACAATACATAGTGGAAAATATCTTGATGAAAAATATTTTTTATTAATTTAATATAGTGGTTAGAACTTCTCTTTAACATATTCTATTTGACCAAACATTTCTGCATGATTTAATCACATTCAGAGGAAATTACGTAAGGATTTACTGCACCTTGTGTGTTCGTATAGTTGACATTATATTTATTAAGCGTTTTTTGCTTATAGGACAGTATCAGTAAAATCCACTTGATCACTTTTAATAACAGCTAAGGCTTCTGGCAGTAGGAGTACGGCAAATTGACTAGTGGTCAAAAGCATTGGGCCAGTACACAAAAGGTTACGGGTTCCAATCCCTGAGCTATTCTGGTAAAAATAATCCTGCTAAACAACTGAAATGAAGGAGTTGGTGTCTGCCAAGACCCAGATTCTCAGGTGATCTCTCCTCTCTAAGACCACAGGGTGAGCAGAGGGGTCAACATGATCCTGTCAACCACACCTCTGCTCCTGTCTGACTGATCTCTTCCCTTATCTACCATCAATAAATCAGCCCCGCTCATACATGAAACATGGAGCTAACAGTGTTTACCTCAATGTGGCCAGTAAAACACACTGCCCGTGTTCCTCGGGCTGATACCATCACAGTATAATATGATCCTGACAGTTGTGGAGGAAAGCCATAAAAAATAATAATACTGATTGAACCTACTAAAATAAACAAATTATCATGACAGGTTGAGCTATGGAGGACTAGCCTTTGAGTCCTGTATCCTTAAATAAGAGGGTCTGGTCATGTCGTGTCTGGACCGAGGATGCAGTTTGTCTTTGGTATTGTAGAGAGATAGCTAACAGCCTGATCATAATGAAGCGTGACTTCTCTTTCCTTGTGTGGCATTCAACGTTTTGTTAATTAAATAATTATAATTTTGAATAATAATAATACAATTCTTCAGAGGGACTTACAGTTGAGTATGTACATTTTTTTAACATAATTTTAACCCTTGATAAAGATAAGGGGAAAATGATATTTGAATTAAACCAAACAGGTAATAAGACATGTAAACTATTATATTGCAATAACAAGGAAATCAACCAAAACATAAAAATCTCCCCCAAAATCGTGTTTTCAATGTTTTTTGTACCCTCTTCTTGCAAGGATGATGATACTATGCCTTTTCCACATTTTTATTGGAATGAAGAACACACTGGAAGAGATTTCAGATAATTTCTCAGTGCATTATCTTTCCAGAGATTCTTTGGTCTGCCATTAAGCCCTCTTTAATTCAAACCAAAGGTTTTCATTTGGATTTGATTCTGGTGACTGATACAATCATTGCATACTTTGGATTTTCTTCTTAATGTCTCATTTTTTAAAATTGTGATTTTGGTTTCTTGTCATGGTCTTGCTAGAATAACCTCTTGGCCAAGTTTCAGCTCCTGGCAGAGGCAACCAAGTTTTTAGCTAAAATGTCTTGGTTGTTGGAGTTAATGATGCTGTTGACCCCTGAACCATAGGAAAGCTGGCCCCTGAACCATAGGAAACAGAACAGTCTAATTACATCAAAGATTCACAACTATAGTTTTGAAGTTATTTTCTGCTTAAAAATTGTTGAATTTAGAAACGCCTCAGTTTCAGTTTAATCTGACCGTAACATCCGGTTATAACTGCCATAGTTGTATTTGTGACAAGTTCTGAAAATTCTTCAAATGTGGACTCCCTTGCCTCCTTAAACCATCTCCCTCACTCTGCATGGGGCCAAAATGCACTTCTGTCCTCTATCATTTGCCAGATTTTTGAAGGTCAACAACCATTTGTCTCTTAATTTGTGAATTCTTTGACTTTTCCTGTGGTGATAGAGGACTAATGGATTTCACACGATTATCTCATTTTGATTCCACAATGAAATAGGCCACGGAAAGTCACAATACAGTTCCTTAAGACTGTGCTAAAAAAGTGGAATTTTAATGCACGCTTTTTGTTTGTTTGGCATCTCTACAGATTTTGGGGAATTACATTGGAATTAAATCCAAAAAATGTAACTATATACTGCTCTGGAACGGACCACTGCCCCTTTTTCTTCACTTTCCCAGAAAGTTGAAAAGGAATGTTTTGAGTGAGGATCAGGAGTGTTCAGTTTGCAGTGTTCTCCTAATTTGAACTCTTCTGTTCCTCACTCAAAGCCTTCCATTCCAACTTTTTGGAATGGAAAATAAAGGTGCAGTTGTCTCTTAATTTTTTTCAGAGGTGTATTTTGACATGTATTTAATAGTAAGAGGAATATAGTATATTTCTTGTTTTATAAAAAAAATTCTCTGTGCAATTGTATTAGTTTACAATAATATAGTTTCCCCATGTTTTTAACACAATATAGCTCTTTTCCTGTGGTTATGTTTTCTGACCTTCATCAATGCTGTTTTTAAGATTTGAGCTTACTGTTTACAATACGCATTATAACTATATGTGAAAATCATGTTATGTCATAAAATTAGTAGAGAATTACTTGTTGACACTATTGGGTGCAGTCTGAATGGAAACTGCATTAAGTCACCCAGCACTTGTTTTTCATCACTCTTCTTGTCTGTGTGTCTGTGTGTGGCATCTCTGATAACTATCGTCCATCGCAGTAATGGCTATAATGTTCCCCATTCACACAGACCGAACCTGAGAGCCTTGACTTGTACGAAATGAAGCGGCTGTGATTGACTAGTAACTCTTACTTGTTGATGGGTATCAGTGGTTCTGCTGTCCTTCCTTTCCATTCTGCTTCAACCTGCTCCACTGTGTCTGGCCTTCTAGAGAGTCGGGAGAGGACAGGAAGCAGGGCTGTGTACTGGGATGTGTGCGGCAGCCATGACAGGCTAATATGCCTGCTTTTCATATTAATGACCCAGATAGATAGATGACAGACTGGGTGAGTGGTTGTGTGCCAGGCTGCCAGTGTTACTGGCTCTATCCTTCACTGCTCTTATAAGACTGAGGTCAAGTCCAGAGCCAGGGCCTGCGATAATATCCAGCTGGGCACTGCGTAGTCCAATGATCAATTACACTGACCCTGTGCCACAAGCAGACACACAGGCATGGACTGACACATGTACAGTACGTAATAACAGGTGGGCAATAAGGGAGGAGCCATTAGCGTCAATACGTTAAGCTGTATAATATAGCATCATATTTGTTGTTGAATGATGGTTAACAGTCTGTATTTTCAATCATTCCTCTAAAATGAGGGAATAAGCATGAAAGTTCTTGTTGGACATATGAAAACATTGGGTCTTGTTTGGAAGGTAGTAGGTTCTCATTAGAATAATACATTAACATTCAAAGTAGCATATGTTCACCTTTTACCTTTACCCATTTACCTTTTTTTTACTGGGTATGTTTTACTGGGAACACATTCTCATCAATGATGTAGGAGCAATAACTGCTTTACTCCGCGATCCCTGGGTGGCTCAATGCTTCAATAAATAAAGTTATTTTAGACTTTTAGGTGTCTTTTAAATGATTTTAGAGGAAAAGGTATCTACATTCAACACATGCAACGTAAATATGGATGTAATATACAGTCGTGATAAAGTACACACTAGAAAGTGGTCTTTTTTTACATATTCAGGCACATGTCTGAGCTAAATGCCAACCACTTTGATTGATAAAGTTACCCAATTTAACAAATCTGACAGCAAATTAAACTTTTAACCAATTTATGCAGTTAAAATAAACCAATATGGAATTTGTGTGTGCGGAAACTAAGTATGCCCCTACCTTTACCATCAGGCACAAATGATTACAGAAAGATTCTCAGATGGAATGAAAAATTAAAGACCGCTCAAAATCTACAGTTGTGCTCAAAAGTTTGCATACCCTTTGAGAATTGGTAATATATGTACCCTTTGTAAATAAAACGAGCGAGCAGGCAAAACACATGCATTTTATTTCTTATGGGATTCATATTCAACTGTCGGTCATAACAGAATGGTACAATCATAAAACAATACATGGCAACTAAGAAAAAGATTAACTGACCCCTGTTCAAAAGTCTGCATACCCTTTGTTCTTAATACTGTGTATTGGCCCCTTTAGCAGCAATGACAGCATGCATTCTTTTGTAATAGTTCTTGCAGGTGGTATAGCTGCCTATTCGTCTTGGCAAAATGCCTTCAGTCTTTAGTCGTCTTGCATGAACCACAGGTTTGAGATCTCCCCAGAGTTGCTCGATGATATTAAGGTCAAGTGTCTGTGATGGCCATTCCAGAACCTTCACCTTTTTCTGTTGTAACCACTGGAGGATCAACTTGGCCTTGTGCTTATAGTCAATGTCGTGCTGGATGTCCAAGAGCGTCCCATTTAAAAAGGTGCCAGACAACTATATGATAATAAATGAAGACATGATCAGTCATATTTTCAAAATCAATGCCCAAATTTCACAATTTCTGCAAGAGTATGCAAACTCATGAGCACAACTGTATGTAGAAGATTGTCACACCAAATTCAGCTGAGTGACTGACAAAAGACGCTCAAATGTGTACAAGTCAACAGTCAGAAAGAGACTTCAAACATGACCTACATGGTAAGTCAAGAAAGAAGAACATTGTTCTCAAAAATGATATCAAGACACGTCTCATGTAAAGGCCAAAAGTACTGGAACAATGTGCTCTTGACAGGTGCGTCAACGGTGGAGCTGTTTGGCTGCAATGCAACACTGCATTTGAACAGATGTGGTGGCATTACGCTTTAAGGCTGGTTTGCTGACTTGCCAATATTGAGTCAAGCAAGAGCCAAAGACCAGGTGTTAATTATGAACTGTGGCATGCCAGAAACACCTCAAACACGACACAGTTGAAGCAGTACTGTCAAGAAGAGTGGGCTAAACTTCCTCCCATTTAAGAAACTGATGCAGTTAAAACAAAGGCTACAAGTTAGTTTTGTAAAAATGAAGCAACACTAGTTATTCTGGCTTGGGATGTATAGTACATTTTAGGCACTATGCAATATAATTTATTTTTAATTTTTTTTCTTTTAGTGTCATTTGTTAAATTAGGTTACATTTCTTTCAATAGGGTTAAAATGAATATTAAATATTCTTATATTCATGTATGTAAACTAAGATAACATTCCCTGGGTTGTACTTATTTTTAACCTGGTTATAGGGAATACAGTTATCATCCTTATATGCATCACTAACTAACCTCTTCAAAACTGCTGCTATAACAACAAGCATCAAGCAATACAAGACATTTTCACAAATCCGATCACAGCCTGCCAGTGTGTTTGTCAAGGCTGACTGGGTTCTATCGGGCTTAATGAACGGCGACGGTTTTACAAGGCTGATGTGGACCTGCTGTACTTGATTCCTAAGGAAATTATTGTTTTCTTTTATAATTTATTTTTGTGAGGTTGTGATGCCTGTGTTCTTGTTTATGCAAGCTGCTACAGTTTGGTTGTTCTGACATGCAGCTTCTGGATTTATATGCAGTGGAGGTGCAGTCTAGCTGTTGGCTGTCATACTGTCTTCATCCTGACATTGTTTGTATTATTATTAATGAGCACTGTTTAGACGCACTTCAGTTGGTATATATTATTTGCTTCTCTGTTGTTCCACACAAGCTGCTATCTGAGACAGCAGCAGTATTCTTTACCGATGTCCTTTCAACCCAGTAATAAACTGAAATGAAACTTTGCTTTTCCAACCTACCAGAGCTGGTTTTGAGTTTGCCGTTCAAACTTGAGGTGTCACCTAACATTTAAAATAGTTTCCCATGACACACCCCTTGTACTCAACATTTGAACAACTGCCACCAAAATCATTTAGTATCCACTTACAATACATATTTCTTTGAAATTCTGAATTATTTACTAAATCCAGTTTTTTTTCCCCACTTCGAGACCTTCATTTTAATCAGAAATAATTATTTTTCAGGCAGGTGATTCTCCAGGTTCCCGCAGTATGAACATCACAATTTCAGCCAGTTTGAATAAATAAACTTTGTTCCTGTCACTGTGTAACATATACAGAGAATTGTATGAGGAGGTCAGCCACAAGTTTGTAGCCAAGCATTAGCAATCTCAATGCTCCATCTCCATCTATAGAGACGTTCATTTTCCTGTTTCATCCATTTGTAATGTTGTCATGATTTTGCCACTGTAGCGAATCTCTCTGGACATGTCAGCAAGACAACGTAATAGTAGATTGCAGCATAGGATTGTTCAAATGATGGAGAAAGCACCTCCATCACCCACCACACCGATGTAAGCTGACCTTATTTCACCAAGTACGATAGTTTCAACTCGCACAAACCAACTCTGTGCGTTGTATGGTAAAATACGTACTGCTGAGGGAACGTGCTTGTCTGACATTTGTTTACAGAAAACAAAACAAATCCTTACAATACAAATACAACCCCACAGTCCAACATGGAGGTTCAGTGATGTTTTCAGGATACTTTGCTACCTCTGTCACATAGCATCATGAGATCATGCGAATATCAAGGTATTTTGGAGCGTGATATTGAACCCAGCATCAGAAAGCATGTTCTCCGTCAAAGGTTATGGGTCTTGCAGCAATACAATGACCCCAAAAACACTTAACTTCAGAAAGTACCCAGAAATGGTTGAAGACTAAACACTGTCCTCTTCTGACGTGGCCAGGAATGAATCCTGATCTATATCCTGTTGAAAACTTGTGGTGAGATCTGAAAAAAGCAATTGGAAGGCGCCCTTCAGATCTGGTGGAACTGGAAGAGTTTGCAGGAATGACTAAATGCAGGTACAGAGGTGCAGGAAGCCTATCCGTGGCTATAGGAAGTTCTTATACATTGTGTCTAGTGTCAATAATTTTGCCAGTGCCATTATGGTTTATTTTATAATTGTATAAGTAATATTAGGTTCTGAATCAAATCAAGCAAACTTTTAATATTAAGACAATTAAAGAATTAGAGGCATTACATTTTTATTTTAGTTAGTAAAAAAAATATATTCACACACAGATTAATATAGTCTATCAGGGAAGAGAGACCTTATGCCACACACATCATACTCAAACAGGTGTCCAGAAAGAGTGTTACGCAATGTAATGCATTGTGGTCAGCAGGAACAGCAGGCTCCCCAGAGAACAGACACTCCAGATCTCTGGCGAACATGAGTCTTTTATATAACACTGTCTACTACAGGAGGTAAGGCGTGTGTTACTTCAGCCTCACTCATCACACGAGAGGCTCCTTTGATCCGTGGCTTGCCACATCTTACCGTACACGGCTAACAGAACCACACCAGCCAGGTGATTGATTTTGAGCCTGGCTGACTGTGAACAATGATGCTGATTATCTCTGATGATCTTTCCATCCATTGTTATTTAGCTGCAAAATTGCTAAGCCAGGATAGTTTGTGTGTTGTGGTGGATGCTATATATAAGTATAATCCAGCCTAAGCCAGTAGTGGATGGGTGAGGTTCTCTTACAGCAGGCTGCTGGTCAGATGTTAGGATTGTAAGAGGCATGTCTATTTCATGAAGAGCTTGCAGCCACCCACAATCAATGAATAATTAAAAGAATAAAAAATATTCTGATGTTTACTTCTAGGCTTTTTATTAAAGCATTACATTGAATAAAGCGTACAAATGGCTCACATTTATATATATATTTTCTTTAAATTACAGTCTTTACAAAATCCAAATGAATTAGCAATTGTGCAAGCTAAGTAAACTTGTCTTAACACAGCAGCATCTTCACTGGAGTTATAGAAGTACAAATGTGTTAGCATGAATTGCTTGTGTCTTTCCAACCATTCCTCAAGTCGCGGGCATCATTCATTACCACAAGGCCCCATAAATAATACATTTTCTATGTATTTTTTATGAATACACTGCTCCAAAATATTAAGGGAACACTTAAATTACACCCTGGGTCTCATTGAACAAAATATTTTAAAGATCAAAATCTTTACTGTGCGTTGTGTAATTGGTTGAGAACAAAATGAAGTAAAAACTGTCAATGGAAACCAAAATTGCCAACCAATTGAGGGCTGGATTCAAACTCACACAAAATCTAGGTAAGGTCTGACAATGGGTCTGAAGATTTCATCCCTGTACCTAACAGCAGTCGGTACCGTTGGCTAGCACGTCTGTGCGACCCTCCTAGGATATGTCTTCCCAGACTATCACCCCACGCCAAACTGGTCATGCTGGATGATGTTGCAGGCAGAACAACATTCGCCATAGCATCTCCAGACTCTTTCACATCTGTCACATGCTCAATGTGAACTTGCTCTCATCTATGAATAGAACAGGGTGCCAATGGCAGACCTGCCAATTCTGGTGTTCACTGTCAAATGCCAATCAAGCTGCATGGTGCTGGTTTGTGAGCACAAGTCCCACTAGGGGATGTCAGGCCCTCATGCCATATTCATGGTTTGGTCAGAAACATGAACACCAGTATCCCGCTATTTGTAGGGATCTGGCAATGCTCCTCCTGTTCCTCCTCACACAAAGGAGTCATCTTCTAAGGCCCTGTCCAGCTCTCCAAATGTAATGGGCCATCTCCTGGTATCTCCCCCATGCTCTTGAGACTGTGTATGGATGTGCAATCCTGGAGAAGCTGGACTACCTGTGCAACCTGAAAGGGCTGCAGGTACCGCCTCATGCTACCAGCAGTGACAAGGACACTATAAAAATGCAAAACTAGAGAAGAATCAGACAGTTGTCTGTGGCTACCACCTGCAAAATCGTTTTCTTTTTGGGAGTTGTCTTGATGTTGCCTCTCCAGTGCTCCTACAGTGAGGAGAACAAGTATTTGATACACTGCTGAATTTGCAGGTTTTCCTATTTACAAAGCATGTAGAGGTCTGTAATTTTTATCTCAAGTACACTTCAACTGTGAGAGACGGAATATAAAACAAACATCCAGAAAATCACAGTTTATGATTTTTAAATAATTAATTTCCATTTTATTGCATGTCATAGGTATTTCATCACCTACCAACCAGTAAGAATTCCAGCTCTCACAGACCTGTTAGTTTTCCTTTAAGAAGCCCTCCTGTTCTCCACTCATTACCTGTATTAACTGCAACTGTTTGAACCTGTATAAAAGACACCTGTCCAGACACTCAATCAGACTCCAACTGTATTGTCACTTTAATTTGCATCAAAACCGGTGACATTTATTCACAATCACTTATGCTTATCAACTGGACAGATTGATATTACTGAAGTTTTATTGACTTTGTCATACTGTGATTGTGTTCCCTTAATTATTTTCAGGGTTGTGTGTACACACACAAACACACACACACACATATATATTTATTTATTTCTGCTCCAACAAATGAAGATAACACTCCTAACTTTTCTTAAATCAGGATCTCTACATGTATGACAGCCATTCCATTCCAGTGTCTGTAGGGTTCAGTTCTGGCTCTACTGGCTGAGATATACAGTAAGCGTCAGGTTGCCTTTATCCTAAAAATGTTAGATGGCGGTTCATAAAAACAAGGTCAACATCTGACATTGGGGACAACAAAGCTACAGACTGGCAGAAGGCAAAAACGATCTTCAGATCTGATCTGGGGGTGCTACAGCAAGGCTTAAATTGGGAAGATTTTTCTTTGTGAAGGACACATATCAAGTACAAGGTTATCCTGGAACTACACCTGCTTCTTTCTGCTCTGACAATGTTCCCCTACTCTGAGAATAGTTTTTTTCAGCAGGACAATGCTCCATGCCACATAGCCATGTCAATCAAGGTGGGGATGGAGGACCATTGAATCAAGACCTTATCATGGCCAGCTCAATCTCCAGACCTGAATCCAATCGGAAACCTCTGGAATTTGATCAAGAGTAAGATGGATGATCACAAGCCATTAAACAAAGCCAAGCTACCTGAATTACCCAACAGGAATGTGACAGACTGGAGCAGAGCATGCCAAGACACATGACAGCTGTGATTTAAAAATCAGGGTTATTCCACCAAATATTGATGTCTGAACTCTTCCTAAAACGCTTATATTTTGTTGTTAAAAAATAAATATGAATTTGTTTTCTTTGCATTATTTTAGTTCTGAAAACCATGCATTTTTTTTGTTATTTTGACCAGTTGATATTTTTTACAAATAAATACTCAACATGACAATATTTATATTTGGAATTTGGGAGTAATGTTGTCAAAAGTTTATACAGTAGAATAAAACAAAAATTTCCACTTTACTTCAACACATTCCATTATGCCCCCTTGATTTACAATTTGTATGAGAGTGTTTCACGATTGCATGGCGTCTGGCATTGCGGCCAAACATCTCCACCCTGTCTAGATCTCATTGTTTCAGTAGTTTTAGTCTTTACCCATGTGTTGTTTTGTTTAATCTTTCCTGGCCTTCCATGTAGACCAAGGTTGTGCAGTCTCTTTCTGACAGTTGACTCACACACTTCACCATTGTTTGTGGCAAGAGTGGCTGGTAGATCCCTTAAGGAGACCCTGGGGTTCTTGGAGACTTCTATAAGTGTCTTCATTAGCTCTTTGGCTGAATTTGGTAGAACGACCAGTGTATATTGCCAGTGGTCTGGATTTGCTCCTTTTGTAGATTATCCTTGAAAGAGTGGAATAATGTACGTTTGAATTGCTTTAAAATAGCTTTATAACCCCTGTCATACTCATGGATATCAGTCTTTCTTCTGTGGGCCTTGGATAGGTCTTTTGAACTTGGCATGATACAGTATGTTATCTTTATAAAAGGCTGGATCCTCCCAAGTTACTCTGAAATTATTTTCTAATAATATGCCCTTGTTTTGGTGCCCCTGAATCTGATTTTAACCATTTTGTGATGTCAATGGAAAGGTGTGGCATGAAGTTTAAGGATAATGCCATTCTCTTAATTTTATCTGCATCAATGGTTTCCGAATTAAAAAAGCCATTCAAATTTGGTAAATTGTCTTGCCTTTATTAATGAATGCAGTAATTTAGCTCTGTGGCAATGTATCTTAATATGTAAAAAAGACAAGTTTCCAGTTAATGAGATGAGCAGTAACTATACAGTTAGCTTCGGAAGTATTTGAACACTGACACAATTTTCATAGTTTTGTCTTTGTACGCCCTTACAATTTGAAGTGCAGACTTTCTGCTTTAATTCAGGTGGTGGAACAAAAATATCATATGAAACGTTTAGGAACTGCAACCAGTTTCATACACCGTCCCCATATAAGGTGCTCAAATGTAATTGGACAAATAAACACAATCTTAAGTGAAATGTTCATGCGTAATAATTTGTTGAGAATCCGTTGCAGGCAATGACTGCTTGAAGTTGGGAATGCATGGACATCACCAAACACTGGGTTTCCTCCTTTGTGATGCTTTGCCAGGCCTTTACTGCAGCTTTCTTCACTTGTTGTTTGTTTTTGCCTTAAGTTTTGTCTTCAGTGAGTGAAATGCATGATCGATCGGGCTGGGATCAGCTGATTGACTTGGCCATTGCAGAATATTTCCCTTTTTTGCCTTAAAAAGCTATTGGGTTGCTTTTGGAGTATGTTTTGGGGTAATTTGTCTGTAAAGTGAAGTACTGTCCAATCAACTTTTAAGAATTTGGCTGAATCTGAGCAGACAATATATCCCTATAATACACTTCATAATTCATCTGGCTGCTTCGGTCTTCTGTCACATCATCAATAAGCACTAGTGACTCAGTGCCATTGGAAGCCATGTATGCCCATGCCATCACACTGCCCTCCACCTTGTTTTACAGATGATGTGGTTTGCTTCAGGTCATGAGCTGTTCCAAGCCTTCTGCATACTTTTTTCTTCCCATCATTCTGGTGCAGGTTGATCTTTGTTTCATCGGTCCAAAGAATGCTGTTCTATAACTGGACTGTTTGTTTTAGTGTTTATTTGGCAAAGTCTAATCTGGCCTATTCTTGAGGCTTATGAATGGTTTACACCTTGTGGTGAACCCTCTGTATTTGCTCTCGTGAAGTCTTCTCTTGATGGTAGACTTGGATAATGATATGCCTATCTCCTGGAGAGTGTTCTTCATATGGCTGGATGTTGTGAAGGGGGATTTCTTTAACATGGAAAGGATCCTGCGAACATCCACCACTGTTGTCTTCTGTGGACGTCCAGGCCTTTTTGTGTTGCAGAGCTCATCAGTGTGTTATTTTTTTCTCAGAACTGTTGATTTGGCCTGCTATCTCTCTGATGGATATCAATTTTTTTTCACTTGTATTTGGTTCACAGCATGAGCTTCCATATGTGAATGCCACACATGGAATCAACTCCAGACCTTCTACCTGCTTAGTTGATGAAGAAATAATGAATGAATTGCCCACACTTGTCCATGAAACAGCATTTGAGTCAATTGTAACTATCAATAACAGGTGAGGATAATTGACTTTTTCATCAGGTGAAAAGATGATGAAATAGGCTAGATCAAAAGCCCTTTTACTGCCCAAAGGCTTTTGATCTAGCCTGTATAACCCCAAACAGCATGCACAAATGCGTACTTCAAAAATCCGCTAGAAATAGTTGATAAATAAGCTTAAAATAAAAGGTTTATTTTAAGCTTGCTGTAACGCAGCTGCTGAAGGTTGTGCTTTGATTGTGACAAGTCAAATGTGGGACCTATTGGTTGCAGGTCCGCATCTCTAACCACTACACTATTTAACATGGAGCAGTCATTCGCTCACTCACTCACTCAGACATTCACTCTTCTTGGCTCCGCTTACGTGATCTGGCAAAAATTTAGAAATGTTCAAGAAAAGTATTCAACCAATGTGCTGCATTACATTTAACCTCCACCTAATGGTGACCTGGTCAACCATATCAAGAGCTTGGCCTTTATGGTGGCCTTTATGGGAGGGTAACAAGAAAAAATGATACTCAAAAAGAACCATATGAAAGCATGAGAGTGACACAGCTGCAGTGTGGGAAGAGGAGTTTTGATCAAGGTAGACCAAGGCGCAGTGTTTGGGATGTCAAATTATCACGCTTGGGCAACAACCTATGTTTGTCTACAGGTGCACAGTAAAAATCTATTGCTCCAATGCAATTTGCTACATTGATGATGTACACTATTGTAGATGATGAAACCCACAACCCTACCGGAATAATCCTACTCACAGACACACTGCAAACACACAGAGTGGAAGAGACACTGCACTGACTTACACCCTCTCTTTACTGGTCACTGGGATAATGCCGGACCAATCACCATCGGTTTTATTCCTATGGGATGCCTAGGGTTGGTCTTTCCAATCAAGTTCTCTAATTGACTCTAATGGTTGTGACCTGGTTCTTCGTCTCCTTGGACATCAGTATAGCCGGAGTGGCTCTATGACCTTTAGGATATTACTGTATTATCTCCCTGCTCTTTCTCAATGAGACAATGAAAATGCATTTTTTTCAGTATACAAAATTCTACTGAGCTTGCATCACAATAAATAAACGATAATGCTGGACTTTCATAGTCTTTTTGTAACTCACACAGGGTCTGGATTTCCTTTGTGTAGTAATTATATATATATCTTACTCTGCATTGTTACTGTCACCAGACACCCTCTGACGTTTGAACCTACATATATTCTGGGGTCAGGTGTTTTTTTTTCTTCCATGTGTTTCAAGATGTAATGATACTGGCTACCTTGTTCTTCCTAGAGCTTTGACTTAGCTTGGGCCTAGATCTGTTAAACACAGTTGTTCACATTGCTTCATAGCATCCCTCTTCCCAGGGGAACTGGACCCTTGATTGACCAACATTGACAACATATTTGTACTTTCATAAATCCAGTCAAGATGCTGCTGTGTTATGACATGAGGAAGGATTATGAGATTATTTGGAATTTCTGTTTACCTGCGCACCCATTTTTTTTCACTTCCTCCCCAGATGTTAGGAAATCCTGAAATGTTATCATGATAATACCACAAATTATATTGTTCACATCATTTTCCTACTTAGGCAAGACTTGTGATGAATTCTTTATTCTTTTTTTATTGTTAGATCTACGCCTTTCTACGTATCTACATCCTGATCTGTTCCATATGTGTGTTTATTAATCCCAACATGAGTAAAAGTTGGAACCATACATGAAAATCCCTCCTAACCTAAATACTGGAATGCTACTTCCATGTAGTGTATGAACAGCTGTTCTCATGATTTATTTTTTAACAATGGCTGCAATTCAACACTTGGTGAATCCAGCATTACTGTTTCTTTATTATTATTGTTATTATTTTTTCCAAATTAGCGGTATTTACTTATTTTTTGTAAATCTGCAGTCAAACAATGGCAGTGCTTTGGTGAAGACTGCTATGGGAATGGGCTGGAAAAATGTAACCATTGTTAGGTACACATGCATTGATATGGATGCAAGTACTGACAGTTCATGATATCACCAGCCGCATGGCCCCCTTTATCACTAGTAGCATAGCCCCTTCATCGTTAGCAACAAAGCCCCTTCATCACCAGCCGCATGGCCCCCTTTATCACTGGTAGCATAGCCCCTTCATCATTAGCAACAAAGCCCCTTCATCACCAGCCGCATGGCCCCCTTTATCACTGGTAGCATAGCCCCTTCATCATTAGCAACAAAGCCCCTTCATCACCAGCCGCATGGCCCCCTTTATCACTGGTAGCATAGCCCCTTCATCATTTGCAGCAAAGCCCCCTTATCACTAGCCGCATAGCCCTTTATCACTAGTAGCATAGCCTCCTCTATCACTAGTAGCATAGCCTCCTTTATCACTAGTAGCATAGCCTCCTTTATCACTAGTAGCATAGCCTCCTCTATCACTAGTAGCATAGCCTCCTTTATCACTAGTAGCATAGCCCCTTTATCATTAGCGTCAAAGCCCCTTCATCACCTGCCGCAAAGCCCCCTTTATCACTAGCAGCAAAGCCTCCTTTATCACCCACTGCATTGCCTCCTTTATCGCTATAAGCATAAACATTGGATTAAAGGAAGCTTATATGTTGAGTTCTCGATAAATTATATTGTTAAAGAATCCATCAGTAAGCATCATTTTCAAAGTAACAAAATAGAACAATTTAAGTTATACAATAATCTTTATAAGGTTAAAACTTCCTGCTGTTATGATGGTCTTTGAACAGTTGTAGAATGTAAATGTATTTCAGTAGGTTAAAGTTTGCTTCATTGTACTGTGGCTCTAGAATCCAACTAGACAGTTGTCATAATTTGAAGACAAGCGACAAACTGGGACAGGCACAGCTCTCTAGGCTTACTGACTGAAAACATGCACAGCTCTCTAGGCTTACTGACTGAAAACAGGCACAGCTCTCTAGGCTTACTGACTGAAAACAGGCACAGCTCTCTAGGCTTACTGACTGAAAACAGGCACAGCTCTCTAGGCTTACTGACTGAAAACAGGCACAGCTCTCTAGGCTTACTGACTGAAAACAGGCACAGCTCTCTAGGCTTACTGGCTGAAAACAGGCACAGCTCTCTAGGCTTACTGGCTGAAAACAGGCACAGCTCTCTAGGCTTACTGACTGAAAACAGGCACAGCTCTCTAGGCTTACTGACTGAAAACAGGCACAGCTCTCTAGGCTTACTGACTGTGCCTGAAACTGAGACTGAGTGAGTCTGATTGGCACTGCTTTTGAGTCCTGTGGTATTAATCCATGCCAGACCCTCTCCCACAATTTTCAGCCGCCTTATCTTTACTTTAGGGACCAGGGAGTGGGGATTTCTTACATCCTCCTGTTGTTACCTCTGTTGATTCTCCCTCCATGCTGAATAATTTTTTGAGGAGCAAGTGGTCCCTATTTCCCTCTTCAGTTACCTGTTAAAGGAATCTGCCCTTTGTACTGCCTAGTGTTATAATGTCTGTTTGCTTTTAAAGTCTGTTACAATCTCTGGGCTTGTTTCTATCAGACAGTGGGTACAAGCGTTGTTCCTGGGCAGTTTGATGGTCTCATTGAGACTGGCAGTTCCTCTAAGTCCCATGTGACGCGGACACTCAACATCTGGGGATAAATAGAACCACAATCTTATTAACCAAGGCTTTGTTGTTTTTGTACTCTCTTTATTTCTTCTTTTCTCTCTCCTTTGTAGAGAACATGCAACATTATTGCTGTGTGTGTGCGTGTGTGCATGTGCATGTGTGTGCGTGTGTACACGTGCACACACGTGTGTGTCAGCCTATATTTCTAGTGGAGGAGAATAACACCCCATTTGTGTAACATTGTACGAGCAGAATCCTCCTAGAAACTGCTCTGCATGTTATTCACAAAACACAGAAAACTCACACGTTTCCCCTCCCACAGTCAGTGACGCCGGTTGGGGTTTAAATGCTTACTGCTCACAGCACAGTCCGTACTATGCATCTATTATCTAACACCATATCTGAGGGAGTATTATGGTTGGATCAGGCTGGACATACTCAGCATCGGCCACTAATATTATTTAGGACTACCTTTGCCTGGCCGATTTCAGGCGTTCCATACTCAGCGCTGTGAACTGGCTGTGTTCAGGGACTCGATTGGAACACATTGTCCTTGTGTGTGGCCTTATGTTCTCTTGTTATCCTGATATAGATGGCCTGTTAGCAGCGCCCTGCCTGACAATAGAAAACCCTTAATGTTATTGAAGCTATGTTGCAAGGCTGCATGCTTTGTTCCAATGGCCAAACGTGCCCTTTCCTTTACATCGTTGTAAGTTCAATTGACTTGCAGAACACACATGGCCGGATTAAGTCAGCTTTATTATTACACAGTAGTTACCTTTGAGTAGTGTTATTGCTTACAGTTGACAAGACTGATTTAAGTTTCCACACGTGGGTTAAATGTTTCAGGGCCTTTTTTCAATGCCTTTCTTGCAATTCTGCATCATTTTAATGACAGAATACATTAGACAGAGAGACAGACTGTTTTTAGTAGCACAAGTGAACGCATTTAAAAGTGGGATCCCAAAAGCCACCTGGTCTTGAATGCAAACAGTCGCCCAAGATATATTATATTTATATAGGGACCCAAAGACGCTGTTCAAAAGTGACATGGAACAGAAAACAAACAGAAACGAAAGAAATACTACGAGAAAACAAGGAAGATTGAGACTCCGATTAGATAATATTGGGTGGAAATGTATATATTCTTGACTACTGTAGGCTGCTACATAGACTTGAATGATGACGCTTAAGTGATTTTCTAGTGATGACTTCATTATCTGAAGTTAAGCTACTTTAAAGAACATTGCTCAAGATTGTTCAGTGGCTTGTTGAGATAAACAAATTCTGCAGTTTATATTTTTCATCTTTAGACATTTGCTTTTCAAACTGTAACCTGTGATTTTTTGCGAAAGACAAATGTACAGCCTCAATGAACTATACAAAGATCTCGCTTCTATTTCCACGGGGGAGGGGGAGGATCAAATGTATACATGTGAATACCCACACAGAATAAATATCCATAGAGTTTTTAGCAGTTAATTTTTTCCTTCTAGAGGCAAACCCTTGTATGCATTACAGAATATTATAGTTCTATGGTCACAACGAAACAAGCGCATTGTTCTATTTTTGGCCGTCTTCCCGACTGTAGGTTCCAGTAATCTGGGCCGCTCAGGCCCCATACGGGCTTGGAACCAAGGGCTTCCGTCCCGGTAAGCCCCTGCATTAATCCTGCCCTGAGAACACATGGAGACTGCTTTTAATTTGTCATGAAATTGTCATGAAAAGGATACGCAACAGATTATCCTGCTACTGTGTTTTGATACATCAATCCAGAGGGATTACTCACAACATTAAATCTAAAGTGTGTTGGGACTGGTTGAATGCACTTAAAATGAATTGTGATTTGATTTACTAGTGATTATTTTTTTCCTGCCCACATGGCCTGGCCGCAATTCTTTTTTTTTCTGGATTTTCCTAAAACGGTTCCATGGATATGTGATACTAAAAGTGACCTGATGTTTCTTTCCTCCACAGTTTTGTTATGGTCCTGGTCTGCATAATATTCAGTATCCTGTCGACAATAGAAAACTATGCTGATTTCGCATCTGGACTTCTCTTCTGGATGGTAAGTGTATTTGTGATGGATTTCATGACCCCAGTCAGTAACCCATCATCTTGGATTCTTTATTCTTCATTGCAATACCGTCCAGATCCACATAGTGGGAGTAGAACATCTTGAGTGGAGTGTTGAGTAACCGCCATCTTATATTCAACAGATTTCAAACTCTGTGATGAACAGTATTACAAATATCATGAAGATCAAATGCAATGAAAATGTGTATTAAGGTGCATGGAATTCTATAGTCATTGGCATGGTTCAGAGCATATAGCTGGGGTATTTGGTTGTTGTGGGAACCATTGTCTACTGACAGTGGTGCAAATCTCAATAAATTCTTCTCACACAGGTGGATAAGTACTAATATGGAGCAGGATAAGGACTTTGCATAATATTTTTTCTTAAAAGAAAACAAGCTTTGCATGCATGCAGACAGTCATGCACACCTCACCGTTTTGTGGGCAGTCAGAGGACAGGAGTGTCCAGAATAACCTGTTGGCCAGTGCCCCTTGGAGGAATCCCTGGCTGCTAAGTTATTCATTCATTTGCACCATGGGAAAAAATCTCTGGTCTCAGCAGCTTCTTTACAACTGGGCCCAGTATAGAGACGGCTCACTGGCATGTACAGAAGACGGCGAGCTGCAAACAATTGACCTGGATCTGCTCATTGTGTAACCACTCTGCAGGCATAGAGCATTAGTTACAAAACAAAAAAGTTTATTAAAAACTGTGAGTTACAAAACCCACAAGATAATTATTAGTGCAAGTATTTGTAAAGGTGCCAGGAGTTTAGTAAATAAAATGTTTCCTCAGAATCGTATTTCACGCTTAGTTAACCATACAGCACACTTTATGTACACCTGTGTATGTGTGTATGAAATTATTGTTTTCCTATGGTATATGTTGTCTGTGTATGATAGTGATTGTGTCCTAGGATATATGTTGTGTATATAGTAGTGATAATGTTCTATTGTATATGGTGTGTATGATAGGGATTATGTTTGTTTGTGTGTGTGTGTGTGTGTGTGTGTGTGTGTGTTAGGGATAATGTTCTATGTTATGCACCAATCAGCCTTAACATTATTACGGTTGGGATGTATTAGACAGCCAGTGAACATTCTGACCTCAAAGTTGATGTGTTAGAAGCAGGAAAAATAAGAAGGATAAAATTGTGATGGCTAGATGGCCAGGTCAGAGCCTCTCTAAACCTGCAGCCCTTGTGGGGTGTTCCTGGTCTGCAGTGGTCACTACCTATCAAAAGTTGTCTGAGGAAGGAAAAGCGGCGAACCAGAGACAGGGTCATGGGAGGCCAAGACTCACTGATGCACGTGGGGAGTGAAGGCTGGCCCGTGTGGTCCGATCCAACAGACGAGCTACTGTAGCTAAAATTTGTGAAAAGGTTAATGCTGGTGCTGAGGTGTCAGAACACACTGTATTGCAGTTTGTTGCATATGGGGCTGCGTAACCGCAGACCAGTCAGGGTGCCCATGCGGACCCCTGTTCAATGCCAAAAGCACTTACAGTTCAATGGGCATGTGAGCATCAGACCTGGACCACAGAGCAATAGAAGAATGTGGCCTGGTCTGATGAATCACGTTTTCTTTTACATAACTTGGATGGCCGGGTGCATGTGCGTGGCTTATCTGGAGACAACATGGAACCCGGATGCACTATGGAAAGACGCAAGCCGGTGGAGGCAGTGTGATGCTTTGGGCAATGTTCTGCGGGGAGACCTTGGATCCTGCCATTCATGTGGATGTTACTTTGACATGTACCACCTACCTGAGCATTGTTGCAAACTATGTGCCCCCTTTAATGGCAACAGTATGCCCTGATGGCACTGGCCTCTTTCAGCAGGATAATATGTCCTGCCACAAAGCAAAAATGGTTCAGGAATGGTTTGAGGAACACAACAATATATTCAAGGTGTTGACTTGGCCTCCAAATTCTCCAAATTTCAATCCATTCGAGCATCTGTGGGATGTGCTGGACAAACAAGTCCGATCCATGGAGGCCCCACCTTGCAACTTACAGGACTTAAAGGATGTGCTGCTAACATCTTGGTACCAGATACCACAGCACACCTTCAGAGGTCTAGTGGAGTCAATGCCTGAAACGGTCAGGGCTGTTTTAGCAGCTAAAAGGGGTTTTACACAACATTAGGCAGGTGGTCATTATGTTATGGCTGATCGGTGTATGATTGTGATTACAGTTTGGTCTGGAAATAATTGGACAAGGACACAAGTTGTGTAGTTTTGGCTGTTTTCCTAAATTTATACAAATTACTGTTAGATAATGAATATGAATATGGGCTTAAAGTTCAGTAACTCAGCTTTAGCCAAATTGGTGAAATTGGTTTAGGAATTACTGCTCTTTAATATGTAGCCCGCTCGTTTTCAAGGGACCAAAAGTAATTGGACAATTGACTCAAATGCTGTTTCATGAACACATGTGAGTGATTCCTTCATTATTTCTTCATCAGTTAAGCAGGTAGAAGGTCTAGAGTCAATTCCAAGTGTGGCATTTGCATTTGCAAGCTGTTGCTGTGAACCCACAACTTGCGGTCAAAAAAGCTCTCAGTGCATGTGAAAAATGTCATCCTTAGGCTGCAATAAAAATTATCCATCAGAGAGTTAGCAGGAACATTAAGAGTGGCCAAATCAACAGTTTGATACATTCTGAGAAAAAAAGAACACTTGTGATCTCTGCAACACAAAAAGGCCTGGATGTACATGGAACAGTGGTGGATGATCGTAGGATCCTTTCCATGGTAAAGAAAAATCCCTTCACAACATCCAGCCAAGTGAAGAACACTCTCCAGGAGGTAGGCATATCATTATCCAAGTCTACCATAAAGAGAAGAGCTAATACAGAGGATTCACCACAAACCATTAATAAGCCTCAAGAATAGAAAGGCCAGATTAGACTTTGCCAAAAAACATCTAAAAACGCCAGCCCAGTTCTGGAACAACTTTCTTTGGACAGTTGAAACTAAGATCAACCGGTACCAGAATGATGGGAAGATAAGTGTGGAGCGGCTCATGATGGCATGGGTATACATGGCTTCCAATGGCACTGGGTCACTAGTGTTTATTGATGATGTGACAGAGGACAGAAGCAGACGGATGAATACTGATGTGTATAAGGATATATTGTCTGCTCAGATTCTGACAAACTCAGTGAAGTTGATTAGATTGCCCTACACTTTACAGATGCCAGTGTCCCAAAACATACTGCCAAAGCAACCCAGATGTTTTATAAGTCAAGGTAGTGGAATATTTTGCAATGGCTGGGTCAATCACCTGATCTCAACCCAATTGAGCATGCATTTCACTTGCTGAAGTTAAATCCCAAGACAGAGTCACCCACAAACGAACAATTACTGAAGGCCGCTTCAGAAAAGGCCTGGCAAAGGTGGAAACCCAGGGCCTGGTGATGTCCATGCGTTCCCGACTTCAAGCAGTCATTGCCTGCAAAGGATTCTCAACAATGCATCATTTTATTTGATCTTAATTTGTCCAATTACATTTGAGCCCCTGAAATTAGGGTACTGTTTATGAATATGATTGCAATTCCTAAACATTTTATCCAATATTTTGTTCAACACCTTGAATATAAGCTGAAAGTCTGTACTTCAATTGCATCTTGTTTTTTACAGAGACAAAACTATGAAAATTGTCAGTGTCCAAATATATCCCGACCTTAATGTATGTCCTATTTTATATGTTGTGTGTGTGTATGATAGTGATTATATTATATGTTGTTTGTGTGTATGATGGTGGTTATGTTCTATGGTATATGTTGTGTGTGTATGATAGTGATTATGTTATATGTTGTTTGTGTGTATGGTGTTTGGAAGTGAGTATTTGTCATTGCACTGCGTTGTTGTCGAGTGGTTATACTTAGCCAGTTCAGGGTTAGCTGACATCCAGAAATCGAAGTGTGCTTGTTTTGGATGAGGACATTAGTCCTTGAGGATATTTGGCTTTCAAGCCGGCTGCCAAAGTAAAGCTAGCCAGGCCCAGCAGGGTACACTGACATCCATCATGTGTCCCACGCTCCAGTCTCCCTCTCCTGTCCTCCAGACTACTCCACAGCCACTGAGGTTGCAGCTGTGTGGCACAGCGGAACCACCGAACTGGCCTCTGTCCTCTTTCCACATTTTTAATAAAGCCCCCTCCATCAGTTCCTTATATTCCAGTCCCGCTCCAATCTAATCACATTCACATTGATAATATCCTGGCCTCTGAATAAGCGGCATCCTAGTTTTTATGAGATTAGATAACATTATTAAATCAAACTATTGGCTGTTTTCTGCCAACATCTAGGTGCCGGTTCATGACACCAAAATCTCAGACATCTGGGTGACCCATTTTGGGATTAGGGGATTTATCGTTATCCGATCCAAAAATACCTTGTTTTACATGGTAATGTCATTGTGAAATGTTAGTTTTGTAAATTGTTCTATGTTGAAGAACCACACATTTCTTGCACTTATTTTATATACATACTTTATTTTTTACTCGATGAAATAGGACTGCACGTTTAGGCATTGTTACGTTTCATCTTCCTCCGGCAACAACCTGACTGGTATGTTTTTAAGTTTTATGTTCATGTTCCAATCTAAGTTAGACACAACAGGTGTGTAACATGTCCTGACTCCAGCCTTTCCTGGAAGGCCATTGGCACCTTTTAACACATTCACCAATAAGTAGTACAATGTTATATAAAACAGACCTGTGCCATAACCTTTGGCATTTCACTCACTCACCAATAAACTCAAACAGGCCTTCTGTGTCTGATCTAATATTGTATACAAACTCTAACACTTGGCAACTTCTATATTGTTTGAAAGAATAAAGGCTGGGGGAGTATTTGGACAGATGTGTCTGGGAATGAGATTAGAGGATGGCTGCATAGTTATTTTACGTCAATGGCTGCTGTCCACATGACCTAATGGAGCGTACACAATTTTTAACTGCAAAATATCAAGTGTGTGTACTGTGTGCATGTGGTGATAATGCTAGCTTTCTTGTAGCATGACAAATAAAGAATACAGAGGACTCCAAGATCGAGCTTGTACAAATATTGAATGAAGTAAAAAATACTGCCGAATAGAAATGTTTTTATTTAGTTACAAACATGCCAACAGGCCATGGCAAATGTGACCCACAATTTGAGGAATTTTTGCAAGGGAGTTGGTAACTTGACTGAAGATTCAACCCGCAGCAGGCCCCCTTGCGACCCGCAGTGTATAATATGTGAACCTTTTTTAAACCCAATTGAGAAGGCTTGTTTGGCTGCCGTGCCCAAATATTGTTTTAGATAGACTTGGTTATTAATCGAGTTTTAAGGCCAAATCATGCAATACATTTAGACACATATTGATGAGTGTTGCTTCAGAACAGTTGTGAGAATAATAACAGTTTTGGGCCACTACAGATGCCAGCATCAAATACACTATCTGACATAATGTTTTAATATCCGACTCCATTCAAGTCAGCACAAGAAATCAGGACCACTAAAATGGGCCGTGCATGATGGGCTTCCTCTGAGCTACTGAATGGACAGTGCAGTTACCTCTGTCTATAGGGGGCTGTAAAAATGCAGTTTCTGTAATGGAAAACGACTTCATAGAACTAATCACATTTTAATTAGTTTATAATGCCATCTGCTATATGTATCAATTACATTTCTCAAATGTTTGGTAAATAAAGATGCGGCTCATCACATTTTCCACCACCAGATTTTCCTAGAATGTAATCCAAGCTGTCCTCCCTGTATGCAATGGAAATGTTCTTCCCAGATGTATAAATGTGGCATTAAGACAAAATGTACATTTGTTTGAGGTGGGGTGCATTTTGAAGCATTCATTAAACAAGCAAAGATCTAGAATTTCCAAAAGCAGGAAGCTGTTTTCATATATATCTGTAAGTATCAGAAACGTTTTTTTTCTGTGAAGTTTGTCTCCCTCGGCTAATGAAAATGAGCAAAGTCTCCAATGTACAGATCATCAATGGCATGAATCCCTGAATTGCTTCATTGCTCCCAGGTACAGTATATCAAGGTTAGGATATTTTTTTTTAGAGCTGTAATACTTCCAGATGCAGACTATACTATGTGTAATGGGATTATGATTATAAAGTGATTTCCCCAGGCTGACCAGGGACATGATCCAGGGCCAATAGAAAGCAGTTGCAATCCGCACGCTTCATTCGAAGACAGCTGGATGAGGCAGAAGCTAGCTAAGCTCAAGCACAGAACACGTCATTGGATCTCATGTTAGTTTTGCGCTGAACTATGTACGTGCAGGCCATCAAATCAACTGCACTCCTTTATTGTGTTTTATTTTTATTTTTATGTTTTTATAAGGTTGTAGTGATGACAGTTTCAGTTATTTAAGACAAGTGTATTGTACATCCTGTGTAACGTGGAAAGGCACAGGGAATGAACCCCAACACTTTTTCAGGGCCCTTAGGGGCCGTTTATATTAAAGAAAGAGGAGGAAGTCAGGGAAACATCTGACTTTATGCATCTGACTACTGATGTATACGGCATAAATACAATTAAAGTTTTTTGTTTTCAGTGAATTTGCGCACTCCTCTAAAACATGTTTTCGCTTTGTCACAGTTGGGTATTTTGTGTCAATTAATGTAAAAAAAATATTGGAATAAATATTTTAGTAAATTTGTTTATGTATAATTAATGCATGTAATTTCATTTAGACCATACAAAAAACTGCTAATTATTACAAATTAAACAAGTCGAAATTTAGATTTATATATATACATACGTACATATATTGTCAATAAAATATTTATTATCTTTACAATAAATACAAAAAAATAAAAAAGTTCCCACTTTAGGAACTGTGCAATTTGTTTCCTGTAAGACCCAGTCCACACTATCATTTATATGGAGGAAGACACTGTTGTACCACTGTCTATAGAGGAGTGACAGGCAGCCATGTTTTAGTGACTGTGGTGTTATGTTGTTTCAGCAGGGCCTGGGGTATTCATTTTCATAAGGGGACTGGTGTGGCAGCCAGTTCAAGAAAGCAATAGGATGGCCACCCACACTGGGAAGGCTATTAGTGAGTATTAGGTGGCACAAATATTATGAGACCTGGTGCTAATGAAAAGTAGATTGGTTCCTGAAGACCCATTATTTTCAAACATGCATGCAAAATGGCAGACATTTAAAACTAAATACAAGCGCTCACATGCATGTACACACCTGCGTGTGCACAGACGTGCATTTAACCACCAAACAGATGTGTCAAAGGCTCAAAACACAACCTAACTAATTAGTATTTATCCTACCTGCACATCCTTCTGAGGAGCGGTCACAGCCATGAGGCTCAAATCACTGATCCATTGACCCAAGCTCAATATGCTCTGTCACCAGAGATGTTATCAGGCTTTATTCTGGGTGGGCCGCCTCAACCCAGACCACCTCAACCTAAATCTGTCAGCACACCTGTCAAGTCCCAGTCCCACCAAGCTTGTATCAGGCCTGGCATCTCAATGCAATGCTTGGCAATGGATTCAGAAAAACACTCATATTGCTTTAATAGTACACAATAGCAGTGAGATGGTGTGTGAAGTTGCCTTAGTACAACACAATAGTTAAATGGAATTATTAACGGTCTAGTTAGAAAGATTAGTGGCTTATTCAGCCCTTTTTCCCCCAAAATGTTGTCTATAATTTAGTGTGTTCTGGTCCACAGGAGATTGTGCTGGTACTGTTTTTCGGGACGGAGTACGTGGTGCGGCTCTGGTCTGCCGGCTGCAGAAGCAAATATGTGGGGATCAAGGGAAGGCTGCGCTTCATCAGGAAACCCATATCTATCATAGGTGCACCTGGCTTCTGCTTTATTAAACCCCAGACAACCGTGCAACACCAGAAAGTCCCCGATTAATAATGTTTTCATAACCACACCATTAGAGTCAGCATTTGTTATCAGTTGATGCAGTACTTCACAACAGTTAAGTGATGGGTATTCTGAGTCTTTTCGTTAAGCAGGCTCTTTGTGACCCTGTTTACCTAAAAGAGACAGCTCATTTGGCTCCCAAGCGGCTCTTCTTTTGAAATGATTCAAAATAACGCCAGAACCACGCATAAACCTTAGAAACCCCAGAAAATAAAAGATTGTCGACCTGCATGTTAAACTTACCCCAGACCGTAACCCTGAAGTGCAAATCCACCATCTTTATTGAATTGTACTGTGACTTATCTGCTGATAAATATTATTGTGATACCAGAAAAAGTGTTCATATAGTAGAGCCAAATGAACTACCCCTTTCACAGATGTGATTTGATTCCCAACATACAAGGCAAATCTGTTTTAAAAGTACAATGACCCATAAGTACTATGATTACTACTTTCACTATTATTAGTTTTACTGTGTTTCTTTTCCCATGTAATTTCAACAATTTAAAGATTACTAAGTACAGCCAATACTAACATTAAAGATGTCTGATTTCTCATTCTTTCCTTACCCTACAGATCTAATAGTCGTCGTGGCCTCAGTCATAGTGCTCAGTGTGGGCTCCAATGGCCAAGTATTTGCCACATCTGCCATCAGGTACTGTGTATATGATTAAAAACTGTGAAATATTGTGATATTTAGAAGAGTAGAGCTGTATTAAGCTCTAATTGATATGGGCTACTATTTGAATAACACTGGTTGTCTGTTGTCTACATGCTTACAGGGGGATCCGGTTCCTCCAGATTCTACGAATGCTGCATGTGGATCGTCAGGGAGGAACATGGAGGCTCCTGGGATCTGTAGTCTTCATCCATCGACAGGTGGCCATCTCTTTGCATCTTTCGAGTCATTTCATCTGAAAATGACTGCATTCTATGCTAACATGACGGGATATGTTACAAGATTATCTGGGACATAATTCTGTTTTATTGGTGACTTGATCTTACCTTATTTACTCTTACTCTTTTATGGCTTTTCATAAATCCTAAGTCAGTCAAACTAAGGAAAAGCTTAATGCAAGGTGGAAGAAATGGCTAAAGTAGTAGTGAGTCCTGGCTTTAAAAATAATGAAGAACAACTAGCGTTGCACATTTCTTAACCAAATATGGACACACCCTGTGGTCAGATGATGGGTGTACATGGCTGCCATTTCCTCCAGCGGATGAGTGCACATGTTTTGTTCTGAGTTGCCTTGCTTAGCTTGTCTGGTAATGGGCACACTGAGGCAGGCAGGCAGACAGTCATGGGCCCGTGTTGTCCATGCTACATTACCACCAGTGATTACCACAGATTCCTCTGATATTCTCTCTGAGACCTGCATAACTTTATAAGGAGAGGAAGGTAGTGTGGTGCTCAGATGCTCCCCTTCCTGGTTTTCAAATCATTTTTTGTGATCTCTACCAGTGCACTAATTTCAGTCATCCAATGTTCCATTCAAGCATGCCTGTTCTTGTTTCTGCGGATGCTTTCGGTTATTTCTCAGTGATGTGCAAGCTTGAAGCCATTAGAGGCAAGCAACCTTGTAATAATGTTGAACATTGTTTAAACAGCACTATTAAAATGGTCTTGAACTAAAGGTAAAAATCCTATGCATCTGCCACTTGCCAATCGGATTGAACTTTTTGATGGGAATTGTACCATGGCTTAGATAGTAAGGATTGTGACTGAATAATGCTTTTGAAATGGCAGTCACAGGAAACCAGGGTTTTAGTCCAAGTTAGGGTATCATGAGTTTACTGTAGTGTCAACTATTGGAATGCATCATGTAAAAGAAGCATACATCTAAAATCATTCAAGTGCAAAAAAATATCAATTATCTGGAAATGTCTGACCTTTACGAAATATAGCTATCAGCTGCTACTTCTATTCCGCTTGCAATTGTTATACATTTTCCAGGTTTCTAATTTTTCAAATTATATAAGTGTTTCACTGAGCTGAGCCCCAACATATATATTTGCAAAGGGAATCGTTCACTTTGTCAAAAAGAGTGATTTAAATTCAAATTACCGTTGTACCATTATCTATCATAGGTGCATAATGGACTTCGGCCTTTATTGTGAAACTAGTCTGTTTTGGTCTTAATTTTTACAGTTTGTTGCAAAGTTATATATTTTGGAGTCTCTATATTAGTTTCTTTCAATATAGTTTTCCTAGTTGGCTACAGTTGTGTTTACCGGGGCCAGGGTGAATCACAATTGTTTCAGAAACGCTGGTGGACTGCAGGCTTTCCTCAAATACCCTGGAATGTCTGAACTTATGTAGACCTTATGAGGTAAACTCAACTATGGCTTATGAAAACAACATAAATGTATGTAAATATATTATATTTAAATCAAGGCCCCCAAACTCTAATATGACTTTACAATGGCCTAAATGATGTATCTGTCATCCAGAAAGACGTACAGTTAGCTAATTAATTGAACATTTATGAGTTTTGAAGACAATTACTCCAACTACCTTTCACGTGGATGCATTTGTTTTTGTATAACGGAGCTGGACAGAGGCAAAAATCTGAGTAGAGATTTAACGTTTAAGGTTACAGAAAAAAATCTGTATGTGTGAAATGTAAAGAATACAACCACTTCTTGTGGTAGGAAATATTCTAACGCTGTATGTAGCCTTGATAAACCTATGCTGTTTTTGTAATGGTTTCTGTTTTCCATGGATATCCTTTCAGTTCGATGTAATCTATTGATGTTTGATCCATAAATATGTCACTTTGTCTGCTTGTTACAACTGAAAGACTTGTCTTCCATGCTGTAGGAGCTGATCACAACGCTGTACATTGGTTTCCTGGGGCTGATCTTCTCCTCCTACTTTGTGTATCTGGCGGAGAAGGATGCTGTTGACGAAGAGGGCAAGACTGGCTTCTCCAGCTATGCCGATGCTCTATGGTGGGGCGTGGTAAGCCAACCTTCATGCAAACAAATGCAATGCAAGAGTAAACATGGTTCCCCAATACATGATGCACAGTCAGCCTGGGACAATACATTTTATTTCATGAATTCAATTTCATGATTTGGTTAAACAGTTGTAGGGGGTACCCTTGGTAACTTTGCATTTTCAATTGCTTGGTCAAAGCACCACTTTGAGGGTAATTTTGTATTTGGCTGGAAGCTTAATTTACTCAACCTTCATCAAAATCTGCTGGAGAGTCTGGGATACACTTAGAAATGTCCTTGTTTTCCATGAGTTTGAATAGGAAATATAGTAAAATGGATAGGAAATATAGTAATAAAGGTTAGAAATAATGATTTTTAATTCAAATATTATTTGTGTCCTTTAAACTTTGCTTGTTCTGTGAAGGGTTATGGTGAAGCGTTGACAAGATCCTCAGTTTCTTGGCAATTTTTCACATGGAATTACCTTTCTCAGAACAAGAATAGCCTGAACAAGAATAGACTTTCAGAAGACAATTCTTTGTTTCTTGACATTTTGAGCTTGTAATTGAACCCACAGTTGGTGATGCTCCAGATACTCAACTAGTCAAAGGAAGGTTACATTTATTGCTTCTTTAATCAGCACAAGTTTCAGCTGTGCTAACATAATTGCAAAAGGATTTTGTGATAATCAGTTAGCCTTTTAAAAAGATTAACTTGGATTGGCAAACATAAAATGCCATTGGAACACAGGAGTTATGGTTTCTGATCATTTAAAATGATCTGTTTCTAGTTTCAATAATCATTTACAAACATTAACAACGTCTACACTATATTTCTGATAAATTTGATGTTATTTTAATGGACAAAATGTTTTGCTTTTCTTTCGAAAACACGGACATTGCTTGTGACCTCAAACTTGTGAACGGTGGTATTTATACTACATATCCTGATCCATGGTCTCCTCTGGTTGCTGGTTTAATAGCCATACAACTAATGCTTTTATCCAGGTGAACTTACACTAGAGCCAATGGGCCAGAAATTTGAGTATTTGGTCCGACCCCAGCGGGACACAAAAAGAATTAGTCTCTTCAATTTCCACCTTTGTGGTTGTTTTGTGCTGTGTGTTTGTCAAAGGGCCCCACTCATTTGAGTGGTTCTGAAATACCACAAAGACACAGGTTCCTTAGCTTGATTCAGTCTGGAGTTCGCTAGATGATGAATGCCGGGCATAAAGCAGTGGAAGCTGGAATACTTCTATAAATCACAAGGGTTCTTATAGTTTTCAGAATTCTGCCCACCCACGACGGGGCGAGTGATTAAACTACACTCACGGGCGATTTGTCTTTCCATTTACGGCTGATGTGTGCAGTAATTGGTGTGACGCTCAGTGATAAACAGGCTTGTAATGGTGACGTTTCCAGGCTAGTGTGGCTGTTTCCATCAGGTTTCCATCCATGGCTATTTGGGTTTCCAGGTCAGTTAATTAAACAGTTTAATGTAAGGCTGTTGTTAACGAGAATCCTATGGTAGTTTCTTCCCAGACAGATTTAAACACTACAAAATGTCATCATAATAAACCCCATTCAGTTCTCTGCTCTCTGACTCAAAGACCTTTTACTGTGTACCTCTAAAGTTCAAGTTTCTTTAATTAAGTGTAATTGCAACATTTCTTACTGTTTTGTGGTGAGAATTAGAACGGTTCAGGGGGTTGTTTGCTCCCTGATGAAACGCAGAAGAAAATTTGTGTCCCACAATGAACAAAACTGCCCAAAAGGGGATTTGCTCTTCTTTGTTTTTCACACACTGTAAACTTGAGAATTGTGATATGCCATTCCAGTAGCTTGGGTCACTAACTCTGGTGCGTGGGTGTGTGTTTGTGTGTACGCACACAGAAGAAGCCAGGGACCTGGTGGAAAGCGCTGTGTGTGTGGTTTCCCAGTGTACATATCAGCTTGTTTTCCAGTGGGGGACGTGCAGGTGCAGGGCACAGCTGTAGACAGGGCCCAGAGCCCACAGACCAATGGCATGATTCATATTCCCCCTCTCCACTCTTCCTCCCGCACGCTCAATCCGTCCAAGCATACTGAGGTGGTTAAGAGAAAGCTGTTTGATCCTGAGCACCAACACTCTGCCCAGCCTCTGAGAAAATATATTTGGAGAGACAGAGAAGCGATTGATTCCAGGAAGGATACAGAGAGATGGAGGGAGCGATGGAGGGAGAGATGGAGGGAGAGATGGAGGGAGAGATG
>JACXGJ010000420.1:113496-129002 GCA_016801105.1 Esox niger
GATGGAGGGAGAGATGGAGGGAGAGATGGAGGGAGCGATGGAGGGAGAGATGGAGGGAGTGAGAGCGCCATACATGGTTTTAGTTTATATTGCTTTGTCTGACATAGAGCCTCTGGTGTTTACTATGAACCATATGATGACAGCAGGCTTGACATGGCAATGAAATGATGAGGGAGAGAGTGAGAGAGAATTGGCGAAAGAGTGAATAGACTGTGCCCCAATGAGAATTCCAGATTGTGTATTTGACCTTTGTAAAGACATGAAGAGGCTTGGCCACACACTTGGAGTGCTGCACTTTCCAGCAGGACTCTGAATGCGGGGGTGTTGTTGAGTGGACTATTTCACACTGATGTCGGGCCCATTGTGCAGTCATAGAATTTGTGGATGAGGATTAACCACCCCCCGACCACCACTTCTCTCCCTCCGTTCCGCACCACTCCTACCTCTTCACACCCAATGCCTTTTAACTATCTCACCTTACATCACCCTCTTTGTATCGCCACCCAGCCCTGGGTCACACGGTGCCCCAAAGACACTCCACTGTAAGCCAAGTGCGTCTCTCAATGTGTCACAATTGGCTCTGCTTTCAAAGTGGGTGTACATGCAAATGCAGGGGAGATGTGTTTTCTGGTGCCCCCCACTCACCCCCGCGCTCAGCTCTGCCGAATTCCTCCCCTCACGAAGGATTAGTCCTGGTTAGAATTGCATTCCCATTGAGTGAAGTGCAACAACTGAGCGGTGACAGATATGGAGTGGGGCCAATAAGTCTGATGAACTTTCTATCCGTGATCGGCCCCTCAATGTCGTCAAGCTGAAAGGGTCGTGAAATCCCTCTGTTTAATGACCACCATGCAACCGAGCAGTTCATTACCATACATCTTTAACAAACTGTTAAAAAACGGTTTGCTTTGTATTAACTTGTCAGGTAAATGTAATAATGGTGACAGGATACAGTATATAACCGCAAATGAACAGGCCAATGTTTCACCATGCGTCCATGTGGTCTGTGTCCAGGTGACGGTGACCACCATAGGCTATGGAGACAAGGTTCCTCAGACGTGGGTGGGGAAGTGCATCGCCTCCTGCTTCAGCGTTTTTGCCATCTCCTTCTTTGCTCTGCCGGCAGTAAGTACACCTCCTTGTCCTTTTTTCCCCTCCTCTTTCTCCTCAGCAGCCTAAATATTATGATATGTACATAATCAATAATACACAGTATTGCCCAACAACACTGTGTCGGGACATGAGTCACCCCGAGTTTGGCTGAGGAAGAGAAGGCCTCAGTGTGCAGCTCATGGTTCTTCTGTGGTTATTCTGCCTCTTTCTGCCTCTTGCTCAGTTTTTTTTGGTCTGTCTCTCTGCACAGGGTATACTGGGCTCTGGTTTTGCTCTGAAGGTGCAGCAGAAACAGAGACAGAAACATTTCAACAGACAGATTCCGGCTGCAGCCTCATTAATCCAGGTACTGACATTCTGAGAGGCAGACAGGCCAACCTCCTTGACCCAACTAGACCAGACACTGCTCATTCACAGACCCCAGATCACACCCCGGTCCATCACATACTGTCTGGTGTCTGGCTTCTCATTAGCTGTGTTATAGGGGAGAACCTGTCTAGAAATTAGTATTCAGAAGCTCTTAAAAAAGTGATGACACATGGAACGTAATATAGACTGCTGAACATGACTTATGCCAACATAAATATATTTCCATACTCGTGTACAATCTCTGGGTCAGGACGTCAGAGAGGTTGACCTAAAACATGTCCAGTAGCACTAAATCTCCCAAATTCAATCCTTTTAAGAACACATTTGTTCCACCCAGTCCTTGCCAGTGTCTGGTACAAATAGAGGAGTAGCGGTATTTGCAGTCTGCATATTCACACTATGTCCTGGAAGAGGTGAGCTGTCCTCTTGTTCTCTCCCAGACAGAGACAACAGGCAGCTGGTTATTCGCCAGGACCACATTGACTCTGAACATACACAGAGACCTGCAGCTGCATTTACATAGACACACTCCTCATCATGGTGGCCAAACCTCGTTTCTAATATATTTTCTACTTAAAATAACTTTTTGTGTATTTGAGTGTTTTGAAAATAATTGCTCTTATATGAAAATTTAAATTGGTAAAAACATTATAACAGGTCCTGTAGCTGGTTAGTCCCTGGTAACTAAGTTGAAGCAGTAGGAAATACAGGAAAGTCAATCAATCAAATCAATAACATTTATTTTATAAAGCCCTTTTTAAAGCCCAGTTGTCACAAAGTGCTTTCACAAAACACCCGGCCTTAAACCCCAGGGAGCAAACAACAGTAGTGCTGAAATTCAGTGGCAAGGGAAATCTCTTTAAGAAAGCCGAAATTCAGGAAGAAACCTAGAGAGGAACCAGGCTCCAAGGGGTGACCAGTCCTCTTCTGACTGTGCCGGGTGAACATATTAAGAGTCCAAATTGTAATAGTTCGATGCATGTGGTCTAAGCCCAAATCTATTTAAACCTAGTCCAGATCGGAACGTAGGTTTGATTCCTAGGATGACTCAGATGTAAAATGTATGACTGCATAACTGAAAGTAGCAATTTTAGATAAAAACAACCAGGTGAGGCTAGAAACTAACCAATCAGTGACCAATTGAATCAATCAAGTACCAGGTGAGAGTGACAACCTACAGACACTCAGCTTTCCTTGGAACCGATCTGACCCCTGTGCACCTAGCTGTACGTGTGCCGAGTGTCGGTATAGCCTCTCGACATTAGATGATTTTGTAATGCATTAACAATACGCCAGGTTTGAATATTTCGCTAGACACTATTAAGCATTTATGTTAAACTGACTAAAGTTTCTTATTATGTGGACTTCCACCATAAATGGCATCTATGTACTGTATGGCTTTTGGCACTGGCTGTTTTAACACCTTAATTGCCGGTAATAAGCTTACTAGTATTTACTAACTTACTACTTGGAATAGTCATAAGAATTGAGCAATTGCTAACGAGACTGAAGTTGAACTTTACACTGCCAAAGCTATTTCAATTCATGGCACAACAACATTGGTTTTTCTTTAATTCGTAATGACATTGATACAATAACTTTCAATATAGGTGACGATAACAAACGTTTTCGTCAAGTGAAAAGACGAGAGAATCATGGAAACCCCTCCTCTTTTAATGCCCAATGAGTTGTGATCTATAATACTCAATAAAACAGGTACAGATGCAATATAACCGTAAACGTTTTATTTTCGGCTAACTGTACCATTGCTACTGATGATTGTAGCCAGCATCGTTTTTGTCTATCCTGAACGCATACTAATTCATAATTAGTTTTGACCTTGGCGAGGCTCGAACACCGGTCCCTTGCATGGCAGTCAGCATCTCTAACCACTACGCTATTTATAAAGGGCTACTCGCTCATTCACTCAGTAAGAAACATTTGCTGTTCATGGCCAGCAATGCTTACACTGATTGGTGATCCTTCACATCTAAAATGTGTGCAGTCATTCTATACATAACCAACTCAGAGCAGTAGTGCTGCTGAATTCCTCGGTGTCCCAGCGTCCTCTGCAGTGTTGGTTTTTAATGTTGCAGGATGTCTTCAGACCAGATTGCTGCTCAGTGTTTGACAAGCTTTATAAAACAATAATATTTTTAGTTGTAACAGAAGTAATTCTACAGTATTTCATAAGACAACAATATAACACCTATAGATTTCAAATATTTATAAAGAGAACTCCAGTATGTGTATTTGAGGTTATTATAAATGCCTGCCAAAAGTTTTAAATCAGTTTGAGTTTCTCTCTACTCACTGGTTAAAGAAACGGTTCGTCCAAATTACTGAATTGTGTTTGAAATAATATGATATTGACATCAACAAGACAGTGTGAAAACTCTGTTTTAGTTTTATTGGCACTGTTTCAAAATGCCAGGAGAATATACGGTGATGGCCTTGCCGCCTGCGTCTACCAAGTAAATGTGACATGATGCACAACACTTCTAACACTGTTTGTGTCCTTTTTCCCCAGACACTGTGGCGCTGCTATGCAGTAGAGAAATCAGATGGCAGTTCTGCCACCTGGCGAATGTATGTCCTGGCCAAACCCTATGTCCCCCCTCTTATCTCTGAAAACCACAGCCCTAACCCCAAACACAAGGTAAATATTCTGTGGAATTTGCATTTCACTAATTTTTGCTGAGGGATTTAGACTGGTGAGTTCACTTATCTCCATACCTGCTCTCCTGTGGGAAACCCAGAACTGTGGCGTTGTAAGTGCCACGCTCTGGCAAGTGAACTAGACAGGACGTCACGTCCTCGGTCGCTACAAAGCAACACCATTTCTACACATGAAACCCTGTTGGCATAGAAGTAATGGTCTGCCTCTGCATTCAGCCGATTGTCGGCCTCATGGAGCACTTGCATCCCGCACTCAATTCCCAAAGAAGATGTCAGACAGAGAGGTGCCCTTAGGAAAAAGCTGTTCAGTGGAGACATGAGCCATCTATCTGGCTGACAGACAGAAAGTAAGATAGTAAGAGGGTTTTTCTTTCCACTTTGAGAACTACATTAGCTATGCTGTGTGGTGGTGCTGTTTAGGCACTGGAACTGACTGTGAGAGAACAAGTTAATCCCCCCACTCCATTTCCCCAGTCAGCAGCCCCCCTGAGCCAGTGAGCCACCAGGATGACTCTGGGCCTTTGTTTCCACCTCACAAAGACACAGTCAGTTGAGATGATGTCACCACCGCCTTTCTCATGGGAGTAAACCTTTGTGTTGGTAGAACAACAACAAAAAATCTTTGTTTAGCACTGAACCCGCACATATTGGGGAGAGCGAAGGCTGCTTCCTTCCCTTTCTGTATCGGCATGTGACTTTTCTCCTTCTCTTTCTCTACCGTCGCCCCTCTGTTCCAGTCATTCAGGATTCAGACTGGTTCTGGTATTTGGACAAGACTGTGGGCCATTATCAACGCCAGGCGGCTGTGTGGCTGTCTGTCTGTCTGTGTGTCTGTCTGTCTGTCTGTCTGTGTGTCTGTCTGTCTGTCTGTGTGTGTCTGTCTGTGTGTGTTTGTGTGTCTGTGTGTGTTTGTGTGTCTGTCTGTGTGTGTGTGTGTCTGTCTGTGTTTCTGTCTGTCTGTCTGTCTGTCTGTCTGTGTCTGTCTGTCTGTCTGTCTGTCTGTGTCTGTGTGTCTGCCTGTGTCGGTCTGTCTGCCTGTGTCGGTCTGTCTGCCTGTGTCTGTCTCTGTGTCTCTGTGTCTCTGTGTCTCTGTGTCTCTGTGTCTCTGTGTCTCTGCGTCTCTGCGTCTCTGTCTGTCTCTGCGTCTCTGTCTGTCTGTCTGTCTGTCTGTCTGTCTGTCTGTCTGTCTGTCTGTCTGTGTCTCGGTCTGTGTGTGTCTGTGTGTGTCTGTGTGTGTCTGTGTGTGTCTGTGTGTGTGCGTGTGGGTGTGCGAACGTGTGTCATTGAGTAAAAATCGTAAAGTTCCTCTAACGCAGTCAAGTCAGTGACGTGCCAATGTGCCTCCAGGAGATGAGGAAAGCAGAATGAAGGTCCACAGACAATCAGAGACATAGAGAGCTCTGTCCTCAGTTCAACCAGCACAGGTTAAAAGACATGGCCTCAAAGACCAGGCTATAATGCACAGAGATTTGAAAGAGACTTTGAAATGTTTTATTCAGTGCAAAAATCATTGCTTACAAAACAAATGGGCAAGTATTTGATGTGTGAATGGCTTGTAAATGAAGTATTAGAGTTTTCTCTCAATATTTCTAATAGAAAAAGTGAAATGATGACTAGTTATAGTAAAAACAACATGTCAAGTCTGATAAAACAATGTGTCTGCTATATGGAGGAATGTATTGTCCATGAATTGCCCCTGTCCATCCAGTCAGGACCAGAAGTGTCCATTTCCACAGGGCCTGGTAAACATTTGACCAGAAACACTTCTGGCCTTACTTGTGTCTGAAAGTGTGTTGGTGTAAAGGTCAACCCATTGATGCAAGTCCTTCTCTGTTTATGGCATTATAGCAAAGCAAGCGCACTAAAAGGAAAATGAAGATGGTTCGAGACAACGGATCCCTAAATGCCATTGGACCTAGGAAAATGTCCATTCCTCAGATCACCTTCGACCACATTGAAGGCAAAGACCCAAGGAAGGAGGTCCCGTTCTTTCTAGAAGAACGGCCAGGTAATGGAAAGGTTCTGGAATGAACATTATAATACAGCTAGTTCTCTTACCTATGTTCCTTGAATGGCTTAAAGTAATAACATGGTGTCGATATAGTCATTGGGGATATCTGAAAATGTTAGCTGGCATTAGCTTCGCTCGCTAGGAAATTTGATAACACCATTTGATAACAATTATTTGGTTGTTTTACACCAAATATTTAACAACTTTAACATTGTCAGCATTTTAAGCAACCACTATGCTCTAGCAAACCCCTCAATGACAATATTGCTCATGTGAGCAAGCTGTGCATGTATGAACATGTCATATGCATGAGGCGCATTTCACATAGTGAGTTACCAGAGTAGTAATGAAGGTTTTAATTTTTTTCGAAATCCATTTGTTGAAATCATGTATTTTAGGGCTCCTTGCAATGATGCTGTGGAACATTATATTTCTCTCGTTGAAAATCCATGATTTTAGGAAAATGGATTTCTGATATTTTGTGTTTATAACCTGGGTAAAGTGTTTCTAAAGATTTGGCAAACGGGATTAAATGCATAGAAATAGAATCCCATTAAAATTCCCATTGAAGTAAATGTTTCTATGCATGTAATCTTATCCAGAAGGTGAAATACGGAAGTATACTGGGGCTCTGAGGATTTGGATGATCAGTGCCCAGTGGAGTGAAAAGAGAAACTTTTGATATAGAAACATGGCTTGCTGGGTAATGCTGTCCTCATTTTAAAGAAACTAGTAGGATTGTGTTGTGTAGCTGGTTGTACATGACTTGTCAGTCAGAGAGGAACAAGGCCCTGTGATAGACAGAATCAAGATGGCTGCCACGTGGTCATGTTAGACTCCAGCGCTAGTCAGGCCTAGCCACATGGAATTCATTAGGAGTCATCGGTGATTAGAGGTCATGTATACAAGCACTTTAAAGTGCCACTTTACTGGCCTCAAACACTCACACTATGATTAATTTTACCTGATGAAAATGCCAGAAAATACTTCAAAACAGGAAACACTGAGGCAAGAGTCTGTATGAAAGCTAGTGTTTTATGTTAAATAAGTGGTAACATTCCCACATATTTAGGATTCCCCTTTCTGATGTTGCTAGCTAGGTAGTCTCATTTGTTATTGACTAAGTTGCTATCTACAAAACCTTTTTTTTATTGATGACAGCTACTCTTGAGTCCATCCATCACCAGATAAAATCCTGTGATCCACAGGATGTTGCTGAGGCCTATTAGCCCTCCCTCATATTATTTGATTGATTAGACTTTCCACATTTACGGCAAGACTTCCTGTGTAAAACTCTAACCCACAGTAAATGAATCGTCCCATTCTGGAGGTTAACATGCGCTTTATGGCTTTTTCCTGTCAAAGAACGTAGGAATCTTGAAAGGAGGCACACAACGTCACCAGCAGAAGGACAAGTTAAGGGGGGAAATGGTATCTCATTTGCTTCTTAATTTGGGTGATATAACCTAGATAATGAGCTGGAGCATATGTCTTAGTGCCTTTGAACTTTACAAGAGGGAAAAAATGCATATTTGTGTTGTAGATTTTGAGACTGGTTAGTATTGCCGAGGCTCTTGAAAGGCTGTCAGTGGATGTCATAAAGACGTTTAAGTAGCCAAACTCGCCATACTCTCAGCAGTGTGTCATCACTAATGATAATGTTAAAGTCCAGACGGCATGGTGTGCTTTCTACTGTTAAAACCAGATTAGTCCGTCTCTGCAGATTATGGTTTGTTTAAATGGGTTTTTTATCTTTCAGAAACAGTGTTAACGTTTTGATCTTGCTGATGAAAGTAAAGGCATTTGTATGCTGTTCTATTAGTTGTGGAACATACTAAAGTGTGTGTGTATTCTAGTCTGTTATGTACTGTATTAAGACAGTGGGTTTGACAGCATCATTTTAGAAATGTGGTTGTTTTCTTGCCCAGGCATCACCCGGATGTTCAGACATGGTGAGCTTTCCTTCTCTCTACAGCAGCTCACTGTCTCTATCAGTGTGCTATCTCTTTTCATCTCTCTACAGCAACATACTATCTCTGTATCAGTGTGCTATCTCTTTTCATCTCTCTACAGCAACACACTATCTCTGTATCAGTGTGCTATCGCTATCAGAGATCTGTTGATTAGAAATGAATGAGGGCTATCTCTAACAGAGATCACGCCAGATCCCGTCTTTTGACGCACTCTAGCTCCAAACTACGCACTTACTGGGTCAATCCTTTGTCTGTTGAAGAGATCCTCTGTGTAATGGCCTACACTTGGAGTGGAGTGTCAGACCTGTTGGCTGCCTTGGGGTGGTGCATGGGATCCAGGCCTGTCATTTTACAGGTCAATGTAGTCTGCTGGCTCTGCACTTCATGACTATGTCATGTCCAGTCAGAATAATGCATGTTAACGATCCCTCAGAATGTGACAGTACAGCTGTCTCTGTGCCATTCATTGGCTCAAGTTGCCTTCTAAGGATACCTCACGTGTGCTCCTGTAAGTTACTGTAGACGACCTTAAGAATGTTAACTTGCTCAGGGCAAAAATAACTACATGGACTGTTGATTAGAAATGAGGGCTTTCTCCAACAGAGATCACGCCATATCCCGTCATTTGATGCACTCCAGCACCAAACTGCACACTTACTGGGTCAATCCTTTGTCCATTTAAGAGATCCTCTGTGTTAATCATTAGCTGGTTGGTCTTTACCATGCCCTGGGAAGTATTTTAATTAGACCTGCGCTTTGTCACCGACCAGAGAAAACTGGAAGCCTGCAGAGAAAAAGACACCAGGAGGCCCGGAACACCTTCCCACAGCCCAGCCTGGGTGTTTTCTTTTCTGGCTGTCCTGCCAACACCAACCGACTGAGGGCTGGGATCTGGACATGAGCCGGGGGACTGAGGGTTCGGGGGAACTGGGAGGGAGGTCAGGGTGATAAGCGGCCATTGTGGAGCTCCAGTAGTCAGAAATAAACTGTGCATTGTTTGATTTAGTCAACGTCTGGCTTATCGCTCCACTTATCTGTCTGGCCCTCCGACCGGCCACCGTCTGTGAGAATCTCTCAATGGGCTCGGTCCTGCTCTGTCCCTCTGTTTCTCTGTGTCGTTCTCTTTCTGTCCAACCCCCCCTTCTTGTTTTCCTTTTCTGTTGCTCCTAGCCCAGTGTGTTTGTTCTAACAGGGCCAGATATTAATAAGCCTGCAGTGTTTATGTAGCAGATAAACCCGCTCGCTCTCCCCACACCCCAGATAGAAGAGAGATGGAGGAGCTGTCCTTAACTACCCCTCCCTCTAACCCCAGAGGTGTTTCTCACTCCCTCTCTATATGTCACTACTACCTGCCCCCCCTCCCCAACGTTGCTAAAGTAACACTGTAGCGGAAGCTTCCGGGCTGGACAATGCTGAACAAACTGATGGTAAAAGCCCCAAGCATCGAGTTGTCTTAGTTTCATTGTGTCCCCCTTTCCTGGATGCCAATTGGCATCTACTCTTTATTTTTATGACACACTGCTGACTTTTGGACTGAAGCCACGTCCTTACAAATCTTCACTCTGGCTTGTTGTTGCTTTAATCAAACCAGATGTCGAGGTTTGTAAGTGATGTCACCAGTCATCGTGTTCTCAGACAGAAAGCAACCTCCTCTTGTGGGAGGATCCATAGAACACTTGATTGACAAGTCAGGGTCTCTGAGGATTCTTCCTCTGTGTTAATTCCAGCTGTGTCAATCATTTTCTTATTTTTTTCTTTGTTTTGCTTGACTCCAGGCGTTCAGCACTCATGGTCCTCTTTCAATCTGAGCTGTCCTGCCTCTCAAGGTAGACTCTTCAACTTCTCTAGCAGCTGTCCTTGACTTTATCTATACTTCTCAAGTACACAATTTTCCATTTGCTTAAAAATACTTCTAAAATCCTTGGTGTCACCAAGACTTGCATTTTCTTTGCACAGTTGAGAAAAAAATGGACATCTCCCGGGCCAACAGTTTGTCTGAGGACCTGGACTATGTCAGCGAGGACATCCCTTTACCAGTGGTGTCTGACCAAGCACTGTAAGTACTCAACTATTCCTCCAACAATCCCAACTTGTCCACATGAACCTTCCATTCATTCATGCCGTGGTGTTTCATAATGCCCATGCCCTTTTTGTTAACTTAGAACACATACAAATGACGCCTCCTTGCCTCCACACTGGTCTGTCCATACTCTGCAGGGTAGAAAGCCTTTTGTTCGGCCAAAGAGGCATCCCTGTCAATAAAAAGCTGCTCTGTTCATCAGGGTTAAAGGGCCTCTTGAGTTTCTGAAACCTTGGTCGTTACCAGAACATAGAAGGGATTATCCTTGAGTCAGAGAAAACAGGCCAATTTGTTTTGCACATGTTTGTATGGTGAATGGTTTGCTAATTAATTCACTGTGGGTGCGTGATAGGTTGGATTTGGAATAATGCAAATGTTCTACTGCTTGTTATCTTCAAGCCAAGCATGAATTAGTGTTATTGGACATTTGGTTTGTGTTCTCACATGCATTCTGTAATAGATAAGTTGTGATAGCAAACCAAAGACCTGCTGAAGATTTGTGTTAAGTAAGTACCATATCGCTGAGGTGCCTTAATATAATTATATTCAACAGCTACATTTTGCCCGATCTGCTGCTGTGGGCCCATACGGAACATGGGTACCATCAGTAGTCTCTGTAATAGGATGAAAACACATCTAACTAGATGTAATCCAACAAAACCCTTTAAATTGACTGTGCGGTTGGTCAGACCTGTTGGCTGCCTTGGGGTGGTGCATGGACTCCAGGCCTGTCATTTTACTGGGTTTGCTGTCTCTGTGCCATTCATTGGCTCAAGTTGCCTTCTAAGGATACCTCACGTGTGCTCCTGTAAGTTACTGTAGACGACCTTAAGAATGTTAACTTGCTCAGGGCAAAAATAACTACATAGACTGTTGAGTAGTAATGAATAAGAGTGGTTTGCTTACATAGTGGACTGAGGATTTCCTAAAATAGTGTTTTGCTCTTTTGAAATGTTTTCCATTCAACAGTGAAGCATTTGTGGTGTTTTTTTGTCTTCTCAAGATCCATCAAATCAACACAAGGGATTCCCAAACTTTTTATTCCCGGAAAGCCCATTTTAATATCAAAACAGGCATGATCTTTACTTTGGAAAACACTTAATTAGCCACATGTGACATTAGTGGGCAACTGCTTTTTCTGCAGTTGTACAAATTGGCTTCAGTTGTTTCATTGTTTAACACTATTACTAATTATACATGGCAGAGTTTGGAGATTGAGTTGGACATAACATATTCATTTTTTAAAATTTTTTTAGAAAGTGGGACTACAGATATGGACCAACGTGTACATAGACACACACACACACACACACACACACACAGAGAACACAACCAGACTGATTCACTCACAGTAGACTTTCTCCTTTCTCCTCTGACCCCCCGGCCACTCCCCAGGCCAGCTAATCCAATATTACCTCTTTACACCATACTCATTCTGCATTCCACTTCTCATTCAACCTCTTTTTTTTTTTCTTTAACGTCCCTTATCCTCCTCCTCTCCTGACAAACCTCGCCCAGAGTCTTTGTTAAAGGAACAAAAATGCTTCTCTCTTTCAGTCTGTTGACCAGCCCATATGTGGCAAACATCCAGGACTCAACTCAACACTTGAATTTCAGAAGGTACTGTACTGCCAGGTTTTACTCCATTACCCTTACCCCTCTCTCCCCACCTTGCCTGATGGTTCAAATGGGAACCTTATGCTGCACTATCATTCGCTGCATATTTGAGTCTGATACACTTTCCATTGCAGCAGTTCAGGTGACAACTATATGATCAAAATTAGGGGTGTTTTAAGTCATATAAGTAATTAAATCTTAAATTACAGTGTCAAGACTAATTACACATTTTCTAAATGTAATTTTACCCATGTAGGTTCTGGCTGTGAGCCAACCCATTGGTAGAGATAGAGATGAATAGAGATTTCATAGCAAATTTCAATAATTAGAAATAGTCAGTGTTTCGTTATTTCATGTTTTCACTCAGCATCTGTATGTATCTGTGTTTATGCACATACATTTTTTTATTTGAATCCAAACATAATCTTGCAGAAGCCATGCAACATTTACTACAGTAAGAGTCCATCAACTATCATGTGAGACATGGCTGTGGATTTCTTCTGCAGCTTCCCAAAGGATTGACAGAAATATTTTGTCAGCAACAAAGTAATGAATACTATGATTTTCTTAAATCATCGGTGATTATTAATGGCAACAAAGGTTTAAAGTAGTTAAATGACTAAAATGTAATGTAAAATATAGTTGCATAGCAACAATCGACGGGGCCCTCCAATATGTTGAGTATAGGAAAATGGTCTGGTGAGGTACACTAACAGAATGAGACATTGAGGGCATGATGTTTTTGTGAATCATTGTATTATTGACAATGCAGACGTCATAGTTCAACATATTCTTCCGGATCACACTATATGGGAAGATGTATGAGGCAAAGTACAATGAGCATAGAGGGAAGCAGATATTTACTAAACAATGAAATAATAAAAACAACATGAAGTAGAACACTGACGAAACTGTACAAAAATTAAAGATTATGTGTATGAAACAATGAAACAGAATATAAACAACAGGAAGTAGAACACAGTAGAAATTGTATGGAAAATAAAACAACAGGTATATAAATATTTGTACCTGCACAAAGATTTATCCCACTTGTACAGTGTTTACTTGTACATTTCCTGTAAATGTGTACATATTCCACTGCGCATTTAGAATTGCATTTGCATTCATGGCACATCGATACATTCCACTTGTACATACTTTTCTACCCTCTATTTCTGGTTAGATGCAAATTGCATTTTGTTGTACCTGTACTGTTCAATGACAATAAAGTTAAATCTAATCTAATCTAATAGCTGTTTAAAAAATAGGGTCTGGTTCAAGAGATTCTGTTGGTGAGGGTAATTAGCATGAATTAGCATACAGTCCCTTCCAAAAGTATTGGAATGGCAAAGCAAGTTCCTTAGTTTTTGTTGTTCACTGAAGACATTTGGGTTCAAGATCAAAATATGAGTTCAGAATATGAGTGTTGCCTTTTAGGTTGATTGTTCAAACATTAAGCTCTGCATGACTAGTCTAAGTTTCCATCCTTGGTTTAAGCCTATAAAGACTGCATTTCTTGTTAAAGAGGATAAACCAACATGAAGACCAGAGAGCTGTCTATGGGAGAAAAGCAAGCCATTTTCAAGCTGAGTAAAGAAGGAAAATCGACCAGAGCCATTGGACAAACATTGGGCATAGCAAGTGCAACAATTTAGAATGTCCTGAAAAAGAAACTACTGGTGCAACAGTAGTTAATGACAGAAATATTGTGAGAAAACCCCCAAAACATAAGTAAGTAACATCACCAACGACCTCCATAGTGCAGGGTGAAGGTATCACAATCCACTGTTCGAAGAAGACTCAGAGAGCAGATATATAGAGGCCACACCACAAGATGCAAACTACTCATCAGCAGTAAGAATCGTAAGGCCAGATTGAAATTTGCAAAGAAGTACAGAGATGAGCATGGTGGAGATAATGTCATGGCTTGAGCGTGCATGGCGGCTTCTGGAACAGGCTCATTAATATTAATTGATGTTGTAACTGATGATGGTAGCAGCAGAATGAATTCAGAAGTGTATAGAAACATTTTGTCTGCCAATTTACAGAGAAATGCTTTGAAACTTATCGGGAGGAAGATTTTCATGCAGCAGGACGATGACCCAAAGCACACTGCCAACAAAACAAAGGACTTCAAAAGGGGAAGGCTTTAGACTGGCCAAGTCAATCACCTGACTTTAACCCAATAGAGCATGCATTTCACCTCCTTAAGAGGAGACTTTTGGAAGGGACTTTACTCAAAGTTCATTAGTGTTACCAACCACAGGTGTCATGTTTGTAGCCCAAATGGTTCTAAATATACAGCCTACTAGTTAATTAACTTAAATTATGCTAATTAGCATATGCAACATTGGCAGTGGGTATAGCTTAAATGTGTGAAACATTTGGTTTTGTGTCTGTGAAATGAACGGTTCAAAAGATACAGCCTATTTGTTAATTAAAGCTATTTATGCTAATTTGCGTAAGTAAAATTGATAAACGTTTCACCATATGTACTGGGGATAGCCTTAACATGTAAAACAAATCTGGTTACTTGTCAGTAGCTCTAATGGTTAAAAAGATACAGCCTAGTAGTTGATTTACACTAATTGCGCCAATTGGCGTACTGAAAATCCCAAAACTTTTCCTAATTTGATGTAGGTAGAGCCTAAATTGGTGAAACGAAAAGTTTCATGTCTAGCTCGAACGGTTCCACGGATACGGCCTAATCATTAATTAATAGCAATTAGCATAAATAAAATCAATAAACGTTTCATAATTTGAAGTGGGGATAAACTAAATTTGGTTTCCGGTATGTGGCTCAGACCTCTCAAAAGATACAGCCTAATAGTTTATTGCTATTCACGCCCATCAGCATATTAAAATCATCAAACGTTTCATCATATGAACTGGGGATGGCCTACACATGTGCATCAAATTTGGTCTCGTGTCTGTAGCTGGACTGGTACCAAAAATGTCCTCTGGCATTTTGTCCCAGATCGGCCCACTAAACTCGGTCGGACATTACCCACCAGTACACCATCCTCGCAGTAAATATGCGTACCTACTGTATTATTACCCCAAACCACTACAAAGCTGAGTAGTAAGTGCTGGGGACAAGTGTACTAGTGTTAGTGGACCAGTGTACTCAGTTGACTGACTCCCTGGTGATCAGAGAGGGCAGTGGAGGAAAGCTTACACAATCTCCATACTCAAGTAGAATTGTCAAAGAAAAGGCTCTGCTAGAAGTTAAAGTATCATTTCACTTTTTTTTATAAAATATTAGTATGTACAGCTCTGGAAAAAATCAAGAGACCACTGCACCTTTTTCTTTTTTTCAAAAAGTTGAAAAGGAAGGTTTTGATTGAGAAACAGAAGAGTTAAAATTAAGAGACCACTGAAAATTGAACACTTCTGGTCCTCACTAAAAACATTCCTTCTCAAATAATTTGGAAAGGAAAGAAGGTGCATTGGTCTCTAAAAATGATGCCTGTGAACTCCACACCAATGGACAGCAAAGATCTCCTCAAACTAGGACAACTTTAAAAAGTGAGAGGGGGAGACAGAGAGTAAGGTGAGTGATAATTGATTGAGTTAAATTATCTAGAACAATGTAGATAGATCTTAGATACACCCTCAACAACAATGGTGTCGGGAGAGGAGGAGGAGGGGAGAGAGAGAGGGG